>JBBPJT010000537.1:0-20629 GCA_038088895.1 Xerocomus potaroensis
TAACGTTATCCTGTGACCACCCACCACATTCCCACCCTGCTTGCTCGCTTGCAAGATTCATGTCTATTGTGGGCTCGCCTTGCATGTACCGGAAATACTCGGCTGCCTCAACGACACGACCAGCATCCGTGAGGTGGTCGCATATCACACGGTAAATGACAAACTTCGGAAGGCCAAACTGAGCGAAAAAATACATCGGCATAATGAATACAACGCTGCGTACAGCATACCTTGTCGGAGCCTTTCAGCGCTTTGTTTATTGATCCGCGAGGTAATAGTGTACTTGCCCACTTTGTAAGTAGACCATCTGGAGCCGATGGGCAGAGGGAGAGTGCAACGGTATAAGCATCGAGTGCTTCCTCGTATTTCTTAGCTGCTGACGCTTGATCGCCGATTGTTTCCAGCGCAACGATGCATTTGTTCATAAAGTCTGGGAATAGCAGTTGAAGACTCTTTACCGTCTTTGGATGATGGAACCCACCAGAGAGCCAGTCCCGGATGATCGTATCAGCTTTCACCTCGTCGGACATGGATCTGGTATAGTCAAGAAAAAGTTTTGTGGCGTCGATGACGTTGCCGTCGGCATACAAGGTTTCGCATTGGTGTTTCTGTTGGTAGGCACGAACAGTCTGCTGATAATTGGCAAGTTGGACACGGAGTTGTTGGATGGTTTCTTCGAGATGCGCTGATGAATGTGAGTAACGAGAATCGGCACCGCAGAACCGAGTCAGACCAACCTTCATTCGCGGTCTTCATGGCAGGACCCGCACATAGTGACCCGAGGATCTCATTCGAGCCATCTTCTTTCTGCCGGGCCGTGCGATGAGAGTCAGCGAGTTGAGCACGGAGTTGTCGGTTGGCTTCCTCGAAATCTCCTGGTGAGCGTGGACGAGCGAGAACAATAGCAGAATTGTCATAGAAGTTATATTGACAAGAACAAACGCACCAACAGCGCCTTTCTGTCTATGAAGGTCCGTGCACGACAAGCGGACATTGTTGAAGGGAAATGAATCGCATAGCCTCCACAACGCAATTTTCCTGCCCCCACCAATTACGAGGTCATAGTCCTCTGACATCGCGATAGACCAAATATGATGATGATAGTGAATGAGAGAACCGATCTGTTGGTGGGTAGAGGCATCCCAGAACGAGACCGATGAATCGGCACCAGCAGCGATAAAAGTGTTGTTGCTCGCTAAAGAGACGCGCCGTGCGCTATCACTGTGAATGCGCCATTTGGAGAGGATCGTCTTAGATGTGACATTAACATGGTGAATGTGGCCATCACAAGAGGGCGCGAAGAGTTGTTTGCTGTCGCTGGTCCAGGCAATTGAAGAACAAGCGATTGAAATGTTAACAAAGACGTGGCCGTTTTGACAGTCGTAGACACGAAGACTACCTTTATCGAAACGCAACGAGCCAACGGCCAAAAAAGAACTGTCAGGCGAAAACTTGACAGTCGGAATCCATCCGTCGTATTTGAATTCGAGCAGTTTTTTGCCACTCCTTGACCAGACACAGGCGAATTCCTCTGATCCAGTCGCGATTTTCGTCGAGTCCGGTGAAATGTCCAATGCGAACACTTCATTCTGGTGTGCTTCAAACCCGGCCACGTTTTCACGGCTCTTTGCATCCAACACGATCACTTGGCCGTTGAGTGTCCCAGCGACGATCCACTGGCCATCTTGCGAGACCGCAATGCTGTAAACAGTACTCCCCAGGTCGACTGGTGTCCCCACTTCACTGCCATCTTTCACACACCAACATCGAATCTTCTTGTCCCAGCCACCGCCCACGATGTGGTTGCCATCAACGAGGAACGCGACTGCATTGATGTCATTTACACAACTGATTTCAATCGGTTTCTGTTCGGCGACGCTCTGAGGTGTGTTTTCGCCCAACGTCGAGGTTCCGTTTGTCTTGCTTACCTTTGCTGCATCGTTCGTTCCCGTCGCGTCGCTTTGCTGACTGTTTTTTGAAGTTGGTTCCTCTGATTTTTGCCCTTCGCGTCAGTGTCTTCGTGTCATTCTTTCGCATACTCACTATTCCATAGCCACTGGGACATTCTCGTTCGGATACTAGAGTCGTGAAAGGAAGAGTATCCTGGGGAACTCCGCCCGTTACCGGTACGTTCTCCTCCCTCGCGATCGCCTCGTGTTCCGGCTGTGCGCCCTTAATCAATACCATCGCGAGAAGCACTTTACTAAGCAAGGTCTCGTCATGCAGGTAAAGAGTATGAGCCGTTCCTGAACACGGAAACAGATTTGCGTTGGACAATTTCTACTTTCTCCTCGAAGTAACCAGGTCCATATGATGGCAACCACCCCTGGAGTGATCTCTCGACGAATTTTGGTGCCAGGTAGCCATGGCAAGTCGTGCATGTCGCTTCAAGTGCGGCAACACCACCCGTCTGTGCCGCATTACATGGAAAGTGTCTAATCCTTGCAATTAACAACAGAACCGATGAGGACAGCAGTTGTGACACGTCGACAGGTGAAAAACATGGTGTAGATCGAGACAGCAAAGCCGCGCTTGTTGGCACGGCCACACGGAGGGCCGATGGTCTCCAACTCGCCCACTGTTGCTAAAGCTTCCAGAAAGCAAACGCGCCAAGTCACAAAATCTTGCTTGGGGATGTAGTTTCAATGACGTCAACATGCAAGTCTGAGCACATGACACCTCTTCGAGGGATCAAAGACCTGTTTTAGTCGTCACCTTCCACGGCGATGGCCTCCTTTGCCCCGCCTTTCCAACAGGAAAAGGACCATGTACTCGATTACCTCCCTGTTGGCCCCTCTAAAGATTGATCGCGTGGTCGCTGTGTGCAGGGAAATCGTGAGTGATAAAGCGAGGGAATATATAGAAATTACCTGTCGGTAAACATCCTAAACCTGAAATTTCGGACTTTGTTAGCATGTCCAATAGGTGAGCAGAGTGGGCCAAGTGGACGTTATCGTCTCCGCTCGCGTGCATAAACTAGAAATCAATATTCTCGAACCCCTCCACCGACGAGACCACAGTACGACGCGGACAGCCAACAGGTCCGCGGACCGAAACACTGGATGATACGTCGGTAACACCCTTAAGATACCCCACGCATGCAGAACAGCTTCAACACTTGCCGCACTCCCTCTGGTTCCGGTCTGACCACGGAATATCTTGCGTTGCAAAAGGCTAGTGTGAGTCGTCGTCAGTCTGTAGATCGAGCTGACGCCGTGCGACGTGTGTTTATGTGTGGTCGACTCATCCCCTTACTGCGTTCATGCTCTTTTTTTGTTGCTGCTGCCGGCCCGAGCTACCGGCCCCGTGCCAGTCCAGCGGTCGTGGGCGTCAATACAACGAGGTCATACGGACCGACAGCAGACGTGCCAGTACTGGTCTGGTTGAAGATGAGTACATGTGCGCGGGGGGAACGACAAGCGTACGAAACCGAACCCTTTTCCGCCGTCTTCGTCGATGTTGACATGCATCTTTGAGTCTGTTTTCTTGTCGACGAGTCTGGTTGAGCGCAACGATGGTACACTCTGCTGCGCTTTCCGAGATGTGAAAGGGAGGAAAAAAATTAAATTAAACGAAAGACTGACAATCGACAAGGAGGTCGATCCTCGATTGTTGCGACCCGAACATGGTCAAAGAGGTAGCTTGTGATTCATTTCCCTTCCACGTCACTCATCGAATCCCTTGCTGGATGGCAGGGACGGGTCTCCAGTGGTATGTATCACTGGGAGTGCCGCATAGTAGCACAAGAGTGCAGGTGGGTGCTCGAAAGAACCGCATTCGCCGGCACGACCTGTGGCATGCACATTTCAAGCATTGCTGGGTCCCGGTGGTACCCCCTGACAAGAGCTTCCGCAGGCTCGAAACCAGCCAGCCCGAAGACCCTCCCTCGCATATGGACATAGGACTAGGTCAAAGGCCATAGCCCCCCCAATGGTTGGACTAGTGCAGTCGACGAGTGGTACTTGGCTCGAGACAATGGTAAATTGAACTGCATGAATGTAGATCATTGGTAGGGATGGAGCCTGCCCATCATGATAATCCAAAAGACTATAGCGTTTCAGTGACACCAGCACCAGTAAACAGACCCTCCAACGGAACCCCGCCGCGCATCTGAATCATAATCTTAGAGACATCGAAATACAGACGACTAGCGAGCTAGGTGCAAACAACGAATATTGCCCTGCCGATTCTTATATCCGCCCGCTGTTCGAACGAGAGCAAATCATACCCCGTTAGCATCCTTTAGTGCATCCTCCCATGCCTGCATCATCACTCGTACTTTTCTTCGCTGGGTCGAGGGACAGCATTATCGAGCAGTGTCTGTCGGGATCCGTAGTTTTGAGAGCTCAGTGAAACGTTAGCAACTTTTCCCAAAATTTTTGTATATCTTCGTTTGAAATCTTTAACAGGTACTCGGACGAGATCTAGCAGAATTTTTCTGTGACCACTCACCACGCTCCCATTCTGCCTGCTCATTCGCAAGGTTTGTATCTTCTGTGAATTCGCCTTGCAAGCGCCAAAAATACTCGATTGCTTCGACAACACGACCAGCATCCAAGAGGACATCACATATCGCATGATAAATGACGGGCTTCAGGAGGCCGAACTGAGCTCAAAAGAAAAAGAAAAATGAGCATAAAGGATGTAATGTCATGTACAACGTACCTTGTCAGAACCTTCTAGTACCTTGTGTATTGATCCGCTAGGCAACAGTGCACTTGCCCACTTGACGAGCAAATTATCAGGAGTCAACGGGCGGAGGGAGAGTGCAATATTATAGGCGTCGAGTGCATCTTTGTATTCCTCAGCTGCTGATGCCCCATCTCCGATCGTTTCCAGCGCAATGACGCATTTCTTCGTAAATCCTGGGAGTAGCAGTCGAAGACCGTTCGCCCCGAATTTGGACAATAAACCCCACCGAAGAGCCAGTCTATGATGATCGTGTCGGCATTTGTCTCCTTGGGTATGGATCAGGTGTAGTCGAGAAAAAGTTTTGCAGCATTGATAACGCCGCCTTCTGCATACAAGGTTTCGCATCGATGTTTCTATTGGTAGGCACGAATGGTCCGTCTGAGTTGTTGATTGGTTTCCTCGAGATCCGCTAATGAATGTGAATGAGTGGGGACCGTAGCAGAAATATGTCATTGAAGTCATATTGGTGACGAGAATAAACATACCAATAGTGCTTTTCTGCCTACAAAGATCTGCATGTAACGAGAGAACAATGTCAACAGTGCAGGGACCCGGGAGTGTATCAAATAGATTCCACAATGTGATCATCTTCTCTCCACCAACTACAAGATGGTAGTTTTTTGAGATCGCGAGGGAATCAATAAAATGGGGGTGATGGATGTGAGAATCGATTTGCCGGTGGGCCGAAGTGCCCCAGAGAGAGACTGATGAATCCGCGCTAGCAGCGATAAACGTATTGTTGTTTGCTAAAGAGATGCACCGTGCCTTATCACTGTGAATAGACCATTCAGAGAGGGTCGTTCCGGAGGTGACATCATTATGGCGGATGTGGTCATTGAAAGAGAGTGCAAAGAAATGCTTACTGTCGCTGGTCCAGGCGACGGAACGACAAGGGATTGGAATGGTGACGATGATGTGGCCATTTCGAATGTCGTAGACATGAAGAAGACATCCATTGGGAGATGACGAGCCAGCAGTCAGAAAAGAATTGTCGGGTGAAAACTTGACGGTCTCAACCAATCTATCATGTTTGAATTCGAGCAGTTTCTGGCCAGTCCTAGTCAGTGACCAAATACCGCCAAAGTTCCACGACCCAGTTGCTGCGATTGTCGTCGAGTCTGGTGAAATGTCCACCGCAAACGTCGCACGATCGTGTGCATAGAACTGGCCACTTTTTCGCGACTTTTTGCGTCCAACACGATCACTTGGCCATCTATTGCCCCAGCGACGATCCACTTTCCATCTTGCGAGACCGCAATGCTCTGGACAACATTCTTCACATCGACTGGTGTCCCCACCTCACTGCCATCTTTCACATGCCAAAATCGAATCTTCTTGTCCCAGCTACTGCCCACGATGTGCTCGCCATCAACGAGAAACGCGATGGCAAGTATTCCATGCTCGCAACTGATTTCGATCATTTTCTGTTCGACGACGCTCTCAGCTGTGCTTTCATCCAACTCTGAGGCTTCGTTTGTCTCGCTTACCATTGCCCCTTCCTTTCTCATCGCTTCGCTTTGCTGACTGGTACTCGAGAGTGGCCCGCCTGATTTTCCTCTTTTCGTCAATGTCATCGTGTCACTTTTTGGCGTACTCACTGTTATTTGCCCACTGGGATATGCTCATTTGGGTACTGAAGTGGTAAAAGGAAGAGTGTCCTCACGAACTCCGCTTGGCATGGCCCATTCTTAACCCTCCACAATGGCCTCGTGTTCTGGCTGTGCTCCCTTGTCGGCGCCATCGCGAGAACTGGTTTATTGTACGAGATCTAAATCCCGAGAATCCATCATCAGTTCCAATGGGACCTTGCATGACGTGGCCGTTTTGACACTGTCATGGTAGTGGTAGCAGAGGGGTCAGGGTTTGCCATTTCGCTTGGTCTCTTTTTTCTACCAGTGCCTAATGGACGCCATGCTAGACGTGTTGATAGGTTCAATAGGCAGACAGTCCATTACAGTACGGCATCAACGAAACGGACAGTTTACGTCCAGTTGAGACAGGGCCGAGTGTATTCAGACTCAAAACATGATCGATTGATCAATGCCCACACTTACAACAGATTCGGTATCCCGTTACTACAAGGTAGATCATAATCATAAAGTACTGACAGTATACATGCGCCAAGGAAAGGCATGAAGTACGTGCACCCGAGACTGCTACTGCACACCATCATGCGCATACCCTCATGCTAACACGGATAGCCAAATTGTCGATATCAAAAGGTACGCCCACGTTCTGACCGCCGAGTAGGCACTCGCCGCCTGTCTCCCTTCTATACACATGGTGTATCGATGCCGCAGGCCCAGCGGGTAGATACACCAAGACCAACTTCAACTTGGTCAATCGACATGTGGAACGTCTTATTGTCCTGTGCCTGTAGATGGTGTCGACGTGTTTGTTTTATTCAATGCTGCTACCTAGGTCTTGTTTGTGAGCTCCCTTTGCATCTATAGTAACCAGAATGGTCACCTCCTTTGAGTCGATTTTTTGGACTGTGACTATCTCCCTATCCCGGGTCAGCTACATCAGACGAGTTCACTCACGCGCTGCGTTCCCAAATGTATCTTTCTTAGTACCCCGCAGCTGGACGCGATGGCCTAGAGAAAAGCGGGGTCACCGTCGTCAGCTCGTGGAAGTCAAAGCGCAGGATGGACCGTATTGGATTCCATTAGTCAGACGAGGCTAGCAGATGCCGCAGCACTCGTGATCACGCGGTATGCTGGTGTTGACAGAAATGGTCCGGCATTTTTGCGACGTTTGACAATAGCCCGCAAGGAACGCATGGCGCCATGTTCTAGTTCAAGGAAAAGTACATCTACAAATCACACTGAGATAGCATTAGCACATTCAAGGTGGACAATGCTATCGATCCTCCATCGAGGCTGCTGGAAGACGCTTGTGCAAGGTAGTGATGTGTGAGCCTGGGTTGGGCTCAAAGCCCCGGGTCAGGCCTGGGCCTACCAGGGCTTGGGCCTGTCAAAATGTAAGCCCGAGCCTCAAGAAAAGGTCAGGTCAGGCCTGGGTCAGGCCCAGGCCTAAGCCTGGGCTCAGGAACAAACGAAGTGACCTGTTGATGTGCCAGTACTGTTAGCACCACAGTACAAAAAAACACATGTACCTAGCCTAACATGGTCAACATGATACCATCTGTACCAGTAGCAGGGCTGTTATGTCCTCTGAGCCCACAGCCTCAAGTACCTCAACTAACCCACTAGCCTGAGCCTCCAAGTCACTAATGTCAAGGTCTGAGAGAATTGATGGATTGTCACAGAAGAGTAAATCTCAACAGATGAAACACTTGAGGCATTGCAGCACTTCTACAATATCTGCTTTGAGTTGATTCCAGCACTTACTGAAAGTGATCCCAGCTGACAAAAAGGCATGCTTGCTGGAAATTGAAGTTGCCATGACAGCAAGATAGTCTTGAACAAGCGAGGCCAATTTTTGTGCTTGTGAACTGCCACATTAGGCTCTATTGACGGCTGAGGTAAGTACCGCACCACGCTAGTTTAATGTCGGGTTCAGTTGGGCTCAGGCCCCAGGCTCAAGGCCCACCGATAGTGAAGCCCAAGCCTCGAGCCCTTGAAAGCCTTGGTGAGGGTCGGGCCGGGCCAGGGCTGTCTGCCCATTGAGCATATT
This sequence comes from Xerocomus potaroensis, assembly GCA_038088895.1. Taxonomy (NCBI): domain Eukaryota; kingdom Fungi; phylum Basidiomycota; class Agaricomycetes; order Boletales; family Boletaceae; genus Xerocomus; species Xerocomus potaroensis. The sequence goes on from JBBPJT010000537.1 coordinate 8,332, forward strand.
AACACTTCTAGCATGACGTCTATTAGGCATTGGTAGAAAAAAAAAGAGACCAAGCAAAGTGACAAACCCTGACACCTCCTCTGCTACCACTACCACGACAGTGTCAGGACGGCCAAGTCATGCAAGGCACCATTTGGACTGATGATAGATGTTCGAGATTTAGATCTCGTGTAGTAAACCAATTCTCGCGATGGCGCTGATAAGGGAGCACAGCCAGAACACGAGGCCATTGTGGAGGGTTAAGAATACGCCATGCCGAACGGAGTTCGTGAGGACACTCTTCCTTTTACCACTTCAGTACCCAGATGAGTATGTCCCGGGTGGCAAATATAAATGAGTGTGCTGAATAATGACACGAAGACATTGACGAAAAAAGGAAAATCGAGCGGGTCATCTGCGAGGGCTGGTCAGGAAAGCGATGCGTTGAGAAAGGAACGTGCCGCAATGGTAAGTGAGACAAACGGAGCCTCGAAGTTGGACGAAAATGAACCCGAGTGTCGTCGAACAGAAGCCGATTAAAATCAGTTGTGAAAATCAAATATATGCAGTCCCGTTCCTCGTCGATGGCGAGGACATCGTCAGCGGTGGCAAGGACAACAAGATTCGATGTTGGTGTGTGAGAGATCGCAGGGAGGCGGAGACGCCAACCGATGGGGGGTTACGTTTGGAGCATCGCAGTCTCGCAAGATGACAAGTAAATCGTCGTCGAGACAGGAAATGACCAAGTGATCGTGTTAGAAGCAAAGAGTCGCAAAAGAGCAGGCGGATTCAAAGTATACCAGAATTCGGGGGATGCGGTGGACATTTCACCGGACTCGACGAAAATCGCAAATGGATCGCGGGAAAATGGTGCAAGTGTCTGGGTTGACGAGTGGTACTTGGCTCGAGAGAATGATAAATATATCAGTGTGGATTGGTAGAAACTGTTCATCATGATAATCCAAAAGACTACAGTACTTCAATGGCAATACCAGCAATCAGGCCCCCCAATGGGACCCATCCCACATCTGAATAACTCAGCCGTGACCCGTTTGTATTCCTTCCACGACACCTTCTCCAACAATATTGCACGGAATCGCTGTTTCAGACGAGCAACCAATCTTAGTACACTGGCAACATTTGTTCTCTGCACCTAGCTCGCCAGTCGACGTCCCCAAACGCAATCCCAAAACTTCCTTGAATCTTCGCTTGAAATCTACAACAGATACTCGGACGTGGTCTAGCAGCATTTTCCTGCGACTACTCACCACGCTCCCATTCTGCCCGCTCGTTCGCAAGGATCGCATCTTCTGCAGACTCGCCTTGCAAGCGCCAAAAATACTCGATTGCTTCAATAACGTCACCGGCATCCACGAGGACATCGCATATTGCACGATAAATGACAAACTTTGGGAGGCCCAACTGAGCGGAAAAGAAATCAGGATGAAGGATGTAATGTCACACACAGCATACCTTGTCGGAATCTTCTAGTGCCTCGTTTATTGACCCGTGAGACAAAAGTATGCTTGCCCACTTGACGAGTAGACTATCTGGAGTCGACGGGCGGAGAGAGAGTGCAATAGTATAAGCGTCGAGCGCTTCTTCATATCTCTTAGTCGCTGATTTCTCATCACCGATTGTTTCCAGTGCGGCGACGCATTTCTTCGTAAATCCTGAGAGTAGCGCTAAAAAGCCGTTTACCCCGAATTTGGACAATGAAACCCACCTGAAAGACAGTCTCTGATGAGCGTGTCGGCCTTCATCTCGTCGGGTATGGATTGGGTATAGTCAAGAAAATGTTTTGCGGCATTGATGATATCGCCTTCCGCATACAAGATTTCCCATTGGAGTCTCTGTTGGTATGCACGAACAGTCTGCTGGTAATTGGCGAGTTCAACACGGAGTTGCCGGACGGTTTCCTCGAGATGCGCTGATGAGTGTGAGTGATAATAATCGGCACCACAGAACTGAGCCAGACCGACCTTCATTCGTGGTCTTCGTGGCAAGACCCGCGCGTGATGACCGAGTGGCCTCATTCAAGCCATCTTCTTTTTCTTGGGCCGTGCGATGAGAGTCAGTAAGTTGAACACGGGGTTGTTCGTTGGTTTTCTCGAGATCTGCTGATGAATGTGAGAGTTGTCCGTTGGTTTCTTCGCCATCCGCTAACGAATGTGGATGAGCGAGAATTATGGCAGAAAATAACATTAAAGTCATATTGATGATGAGAATAAACGCACTAATAGCACTTTTCTGCCTACAAAGATTTGCAGGTAACGAGCAAGCTGGAAGGGTATCACATAGATTCCACAACATGATCATCCTCTTTCCACCGACTACAAGGTTGTAGTCTTCTGAGATCGCAAGGGAATAAATAGCATGAGGATGATGAATGAAAGAACCAATTTGCTGGTGGGAAGAAGTATCCCAGAATGAGACTGCCGAACCTGTGCTAGCAGCGATAAAACTGTCATTGTTTGCTAGCGAGATGCATTGTGCGCCGTAACCATGAATGGACCATTCAAAAAGGATCGTCCCAGAGGTGGCATCAACGTGGTGGATTTCACCATCGTAAGAGAGGGAAAAAAGCTGGTTACTGTCGCTGGCCCAAGCAACGGATCGACAACGGATTGGGATATTGACTCGTCGGTAGCCTTTTTGACTGTTTTCATAGACACGAAGATAGCCTTTGCTACTAATTATGTTCCCTGAGCCAACAGCCCAAAAAGAACCATCGGGGGAAAACTTGACCGTGAGAACAGTGACACTCTGCTCGAATCCAAGTAGTTTTTGGCCAGTCAACGACCAAATACGGGCGTGGTCCCCCGATCCAGTTGCGATTTTCGTCGAGTCTGGCGAGATGTCTACAGCCAGTACCGGAGAATTGTGTGCTTTGAACTCGGTCACTTTTTGGCGAGTCTTTGCATCCAACACGACCACCTGGCGATCCCCTGTCCCAGCGACGATCCGCTGGCCATCTTGCGAGACCGCAATGCAAACAACAATGCCCCCCAGGTTGACTGGTGTCCCCACTTCCTTGCCATCTTCCACGCACCAACATCGAACCTTCTTGTCGTCTCCACCGCCCACGATGTGCTTGCCATCAACGAGAAACGCGACTGCATTGATGATATCTCCACAACCGATTTCGACCGATCTCTGTTCGACGACGCCCTCAGGTGTGTTGTCGTTCAGCTTCGAGGCTCCGTTTGTCTTGCTCACCTTTGCTTCATCATTCATTATCCTCGCATTGCTTTCCTGACTGTTCCCCGAAGCTGGTTTCCCTGATTTTTGCTCTTCTCATCAGTATTTCCGCGTCATTATTTTGCCTACTCACTATTTCCTGACTGCGACATTCTTATTCGGATACTGGTGTAGTGAAAGGAAGAGTGTCCTGACGAATTCCACACAGCACTGATATATTCTTATACCTCACAGTCGCCTCGTGGTCTGGCTGTGCACCCTTATCAATACCATCACGAGAAACGCTTTGCTAAGCAAGGTCCAGATACCGGCCATCCATCATCAGTCCCATATGGTGCCAGGATACTGCGAGTGCGTGCGGTGACGTCCCGATGCTGTCAACGCGTGGTAGAGGGGATGTCTGCGTTTGGCATTTTGCACGATCTTTTTTTCACACATCCCCAATGAACGCCACACCGAAAGTGGTGATAGGTTCGGTGAGCATGCAATCCATTACAACATGGCATGGACGACACAGACAGGTGGGTCTGTAGGCACAGCGAGTTAAGACAGGGCTGGGCGTAACCAGGTTCTGAACATGGTCAATACTCTGCGCCAAATACAGTTGCTTGGTCTTATATCCTGTTACTGTAACTTAATTGTAGGGCACTTACAGTACACGCGTGCGTCAAAGAAACGGAGCGAAGCAGGCATCACGGCACATATACGTATGCCAACACGACTGGACCCAAGCCCTTATCGAAGGGCGGGGTTTAGCAAAAGTTGTCTACTGTCACTGATCAAGTCCAGGGGAGCGATCATGAACTCAAGAGTCAACCCAGACGAGGTAGTCCATTCTGACTGTTATAGATGCAGAAAGAATTGTTTTGCGTGGGTTTAGAGCATGGCAGGTAAGCACTTGGACCATTTATTCCGACTAATCACCTTTGGGGTTTCTCGCTCGTGTAGCTGCGCAACGCAACCGTCCTGCACAAAGTGATAGTTGTTTTCTCAGACGTTGGTGCACCTGTGATCGACCGGATCAGCCCTCTCTCACCCTCTCTCCGTTGGTTCTGTCAACAGCGCCCTCAGAGGTATGGGCCCTCCTAGGTTTTTGAGTGATTGACAGAATGGAGGCCAAATAGAACGCGTGAATGTCCCGTAACGCTAATCGATCACAAGTCGTTTAAAATGTTTTTCACCTTCGTTCGTCTGTGGGCGGGGAAAAAAGGTGCGTGTGTCTGCAACGCAATGAAGTGGACGACAAGTCTCTAAAATTTTAAATAGCCGCATGCGGTTCTCGCTCTCTGGGCATAAACTCGGCTCACAGCCCATGAATGGGTTTAAAATAAGGCCATTTTATTTTTTCTATACTGACAACCTGTCAAAAAGGACATCATGAGGCTTCCTCAAGTTCGAATACAATATTGTCATGCATGGAAAAAAGGGATGAGGTGAGTACGAACACGGAGACGGAGACGGACTCGCGTGATCTTTTTATCTTTTCTCCTCACGCAAGGGATGATGGGTGGACTATACATACGCGATGGCCACCACCCCTAAAGTGACCTGATCTCCTTCCGGCGGCGAATCTGGGTGCTGAGGTGCCAGTCATTAGCCGTCACAATTACCACCAAGTATGTATGTCGCTTCGAGTTCGGCAACACCGGCCATGTGCGCTGCGTCATGAGTGTTATCCAACCCTTGCACCTAACAACCCTTGCACCTAAAAACAGAACCGATGAAGACAGCGGCTATTATGACACGACAGTAGAGCCCCGTTTGTTAGCACAGCCACACGGGGGACCTGATGTACACCCAGTTCGGCACCTGAACCTGAAATTCCGGACTTGTGAATTTGTCAGCGTGTCCAATAGGTGAGCAGAGTGGGCCAGGTGGACGTTATCGTCTCCACTCCCATGCATAAATTTCCTGGGAAATCTATGCTCTTGAACCCCTCCACACTCGAGATGGAAGCGTTGATAAATCCACCCGGGTTATCTTTCAGCAGAAGACCCATGTACCGTTCCGTATAGATCGAATCTGCAGCCATCGAATGAATAACCCAGCATCCTAAACATATCCTAGCCTACCGTATAGTCGCCAGCTTGTGACAGGTTACAGACCGAGTTGAGCCGTAAAGGCGTACGAAGCCAATCCCTGCTCGCCGCTACAGCCATGGCCAGTGAGTGAATCCCTGCGTCGGCTTCGGCAACCTTGGAGGCCATGAACCCCCGTGGGACTCCCGGTGGTTCAAGATGTAGTAAATGCTCTCACCCAACCCCATATACCAATTCGACTTGGGTCTACGTAGTCTTTACCTGCCCAGATGCTGGTAGCGACTCGAATGGGTAAAACAAAGGGAAAAAAAGGAAGAGTAGGACACACCATGTGGCATTCTTGGTTTCCCCAAACCCTAGGTTGTTGAAAGGACTTTCTTCATTTTACTTTCATCTTTCACTTCTTCACATTTCACACTTCCATTTCCTTTCATCAGTCACAGAAGCTTCTTATTTAATCTCCATGTAATAGTATAATAGCCGATACACATGTCAGACACATGTAGTGTATTCCTGTAGGTATATAAACTGTAGCATAGTCGTCCTGTATCCTTAGTTTTGGTACTCTTGAATCATACCACATTATAAAGCCTCTCTTTGAGTGCCAAGTAGTGTGATCCCTGTCATAGTACCAAAACTATTACTACTTCCCACTCGTATCCTCTCGTCAGCGCTCTTTGCGCATCCCGCTCATCACTCCTCTCAACAGTGGTGCACTTCGTGTCGTCGTCTCTTTCTACTTTTGTTGCTAGCCAGACCCCAGGCTTAAGGGGAAACCAACTGGCCATTGTAAACACCACCTGTACCGTTTATTGTGAAACGGCTGGAAAAGCACCAGACCCACGCTTTGTCATATGCTCATTCGGCATATAGAACCCATTACCCATTGGAATAGTAAAGGGCACAAGCCTACCTTTGGGAGTTCTGGGGTCTTTTAAATACGAATAAAGTTGCTTTTCTGGATAGTGCACTACTGGTGGTTCTTGGGTGACATTGACCCTCGCATCTAGGGATAGACGATACATATGGTCCCCCCTGTGATTCCTCCGGGGTAACAAGGAAAGGTGTTCGCGCAGCCAGAAAGCGTTAGCAACCATTGTCCTGCCCCAACTCTACCTAAGGGTTTCCTGCCCTTTCTCGTCAAGGGTTTATTTCAGATCCTTTCCCCTTCCTCTCACTTCCTTGATCGGCAAGTGGAAATCCCGAGATGCCTCAATTCGTCGAGTTAACATATGGTCAAAGGACTTGTCTGTTGGGAGTGATCTGACTTCTTTCACATCTTTTAACTTTCACCTCTACCCGTCGGCGCAAGCTTTTCGCTTATGTCTGACCCCCTATGTTATATCCAACTTTTACATCATTTAATGTGGCTGCTGTGCGCCCATGATGACTACTCCTTATCCCCCATCATCATCTTGGGCTGGTATCAGGGCCCAATCACGAGCTTCAGTAAGGTCACCCATTATGGCCTCAATCGTCGCTCCCCATCCTACGTGCCCTATTTCAGTGGCACAAATACCGCTCAAGATCCCTCTCCCTGCACCAACAACCCTCGCTGAGTGGATGGCCCAATATGCCGTCTACTTCAACCATATTTCCTCTGACCCTTATTATGAGGGTTCTCCACTGGTACCCTTCGTGCCTCCCCATACTCAACCTCCTCTGGTACCTTGTGTACCATCCACATCTATGACGGTGCATTGCACCATATCTCCAATGTCGGGCCTTTCGCCCAGACCCCTACCAACTCCTCCATCCCAGGGACGTAAAACAAGATTAGGAAAGTCACTCGCCGCAAAACCAGAAATGTTTAGTGGTGACCAAGCCAGATTTGTGCAGTGGTGGCGATCCGTCACACTGTATCTCACCGGATTTGAGGAAGATCCCTCGGACCAACAAAAAATCATGATTGTCCTCTCCTATATGAGGGGTGATAATGTGGCAGGAAGGTTCACCAACCTGTACATAGCACAAGGAAAGCTGGACATGGAGTGCTTCAGCAAATTTGAAGAAAAAATTGTTGCACAGTTCCGCCTGGTGGCACTGCAAAGAAATGCGGAAAAAGAGCTTATGGGGCTCAAGCAAGGAAAATCCTTGGTGGAAGATTTCTTCACCAGGATGTTTCATCTCATGCTAGAAGCTGAGATGGATATCTCTACAAATGGGCGTTTGCTCGTGAACATCACACGCAATGGAGTTAACAACTCTGTTGTAGAATTCGTTGAACGGGGGCAATCCCAAATGCTAGATTCCTTCAACATTGTTGAATGGAACACCACCTTGGTTTCGGCCGAGGTCATGCTAAGAGAGATTGTGGCCTGAAAGGGTTCGTTGGGGTTCACACCCCAAAAGAATTACCAAAGACCAGTGGTTGCTTCGGCTTCTGCATCAAACTCAAAACCCACCACTGCGGTTCACCCCAATGCGGTAGGAACTTTCTCAGGCCAAGGAGTCCCCATGGACATTGGCAAAGCTTGAGTGGAGGGCAAGTGTGCCCGATGCTCCGGTGTGTGGCCTTGTGCTGCACACCCACCAAGACCAAGATGGGTTTGCTGGATAGAAGTGTCTGGCAATCAAATTGAGTACAAAAACGGCGAGGATCTTGCCACACAATTAAAGAAACTGGGTTTTGGCCAGCCGACCACGTAAAGAGTCATACACCGGTTGGAAAGGACTCGAAAAATAAATGTAGTAGCAATGTATTTAATACTACAAATAAATTCTCTGTTTTACCTATCGATCCTATGTGTAAAACGGAAGAACCAGAGTCCGAGCCAGACTCAAAAATCAAAGAGATTCCCCCGAGTCTGGGTTGCTGTAATAGCGAACTGGAATTTGAAGAGGTCGAGGAACTACCTGAAAGTTCCAATCCCCTATTCCCTGAGGTCGTCAAAGTAAGATCGACACATGTACCCACAGACAAAAGAGCCGACATTTGAAAGATGTACGCATTCTTGTCCAAGGAAGAAATAGATGACCTCCTTGCCCCATCTATTCCCAAGGAGGACAAACCACTCCTGTCTAGCGAGGCTGCAGTGTGCCAGCAGACGGCACGTTCATTGTCTCCATCCCCTCTTCCGAGCAAACCTCTCCTGCCATGAAATGTGGTGGCACGTTCATTGCAAAGGAAGAGTATCCATATTCTGAAATGCGGTGAGTCTTTAACTGAGGTGCAGTGCCCTCCCGCAAAAGAAAATCGATCATCGTGGATGAATACCATTGATCCTTGGTCCATTCGATGAATCTGGGCTAGGATTCAATCCAATGATAAAAACACTATTCACCATGTTCGATTGTTCATACATGATCAAAGACAATCTGAGGTAACTCAACAACTGGTCAAAGATATTCAATCGATGACTGAAGAAGATGCATACTGTTACGGTTTTGCCTGCACCTGCCTGCAGGCCAACTACTCAACACAACACCCTGATCTTGAAGAGCATCTTGCTGGGATCAGACCAAGAGGGGTTTGACAAGAGGAAGGAACATGGATTAAAAATGCCTATGCTAGACAAGGTACAAGCAAGGGACTGAAGTTAAAGCTGAACTTAGGGTTCAGCTAGACTAAGTACTATCCTATATATACCGACTAGGGTCGCGCACAGACCAGGTTACCTAATATGCTAAGTATGGAAATACCCTAAACCCAAGGGTAAGCCCTAAACCCTAGGAAGCAAGAAGCACACCTCGTGGGGGATAAGAAGTAAGCCACGAGGACAATAGAAGCACGGCGCTACTCGCCATGTGGGAAAACTACATAAGAATAGATCAGGGTCAAGGGTATGCCCGATCAAGAAGGAAGTCCATTGTCGGGCAACGTGCACCGACACGTAGGCATAACAGATATCGGATGACGATCTGATATCAAAGGGGTATCGGCCATCGGATCGCGATCCGATGACAAGGATCTAGCATAACGGTCTGATGCTAGTGTAGGCGACTAGTCAGACAGAGAGATCTATAGACGGGAGTGAAGGGAGAGACGACGGTGTCTTCATGAAGGACCCCAACACTAGGGGAAAACCATAGATTTGGAACAAATCTGTAACACATACTGGACTTTGTATGAACTTCAACAAAAACCTCACCAAGTATGATGATCTGATAGATCTGACAATTCCCTTGAGCTAGACATAAAGCTCACTCTCGCTGATAGCCGAATACTATCAGTAAAAGCATTAGTAGACTCAGGATGCACTGGTTCTTCAGTAGATAAATCCTTTGCCACAGAAAAGTGTTATGGTTGACCTTTTTGTTTACTCCTTTTTGAACGGCTTGCCCTATTTCGTTTAGTTTCTCTTTCCCACGTTTCCCACAGACGTTATCTTTCCTTTCTAGGCCGTCTGTTGTTGACCGCCTCGTGTCCCCATTTTCCCCACGATATTCCCCTTGGCGCCCCAACGCCCCAACGAACCATTCCTTGGGGAGTCCTATTAGGTATTGGTCCATGCCTCGCTTTAGAGAATATAAATACGACGCCCTTGTACTTGTAGCAGTAAGCTAGTTCTACACAATCATACGTAGTTTCCTAGTTTCCATGTCATCCTTAAGGTTGATCCGAAGTCGACTAAGGATTCCCAATGTTTGTCACTTGTCGCTTCACTTCTCTACTACGTTCACGTAACAAAAGAACTAGCTTCTCACTAGTTGAGAGCTATCTACGCTCCAACCATTCCACCCCGCTACTTTCCTCCCCCTTCCCCTTCTCAATCATCAACCTCGAACAGCACTGAGGACAGTGACCTCTACCAGAACGTCCTATCCCCTCTCCCAGTGCAATCCCCTCCCGAAATGACTCTACCCCAGCCTCTAGTCATGAACATAAACAAGAATGCTCCCACTGATCCTGCACCAGCCTTCGTTCCCGGTGGTCACATTCCCCCAGAATCCAAAGCAGGATTACCTGATGCTTTCTCTGGCGAAACTAAAGATGCTGTCCATTGGGGACAGGCAATGGCAGCATATTTCAAGTTAAACCCTGCCCACTACATCTTCAACGGTCCCAAAATCCTTGTAACACTTAGTAAGCTGATGAAGGGACAAGGAGTCCCATTCACGGAGAAATGGTACCACCAGCTCAATGATGAAGCTATTCCCGACGACGAAAAGACGTATGAGTTAATGATGAAGGATTTCGATAAAACCTTCTATCCGTTCAACTTCAAGGAAGAAGCTTGCCGAAAGCTTCTGGCATTAAAACAAAACACCCGCGATCATGCGGAGGGTTTCCAGAATTTTGTTGCAGATTTTCAGTTGCACGCCGCGTGCCGTGGCATTACAGAACAGTTCTCGTTGATTGACTCCTTCGCAGGAGGATTAGATCCCCAACTTAGTCAAATGATTCTATCAATGGCCGCGATCCCAGAAACTCTCGACGAATGGGTTACCGCCACATCCCACTTCCATGCCCAACAACAATGAATCCGCACTATTCGCGCTGGAGGATTGTTAAGCCTTGGAACTGGGCAATATCGACGAGACCCAAATGCCATGGATGTTGACGCAGTCTTTCTATCCCCAACTAATCGCACAAAGCATTTACACAAGAATCGCTGTTTCATCTGCCACAAAGTTGGCTGCCGAGCAAACAATCATCCTGACAAACGAGCGTGGGTGCAATCAAACGGAAACTCAACAATGACCAGAGCTCCCTGTCCTTTCCCCCAATGAGAGAACGGTCCCGGACCTTCTCATATTCCTCGTCCAACCCCCATCCGCGCTATCCAGACCGAACAACAACCGGCTGGATCTGAACCTACAAAACTTGATCTGTTCATTTCTTGTTTGGTGGAAAAAGGAACCACTGCCGATCAAATTCACAACGTTTTGGAGGCATGCTATGAAGACAATACGGAAGTAGAAGAAGTAGCCAGGGTAGAACTGGCGAAAGTAAAGGGAAAGGATTTTTAAGACGGGAGAAAGTGAAGTCAACCGCTTCTCTCCCCATTGAAATTGTTACGTAGTGAGCCAGCAACTTCGAATGGCAACAGCTACGAGGGCAACAACTAGATATACAACGAGGAGGAACACAACAAGCGACGAGAAGATAGTTAGCACGACGTCCACTAGGATAGTCGTGAAAACGAATATGGCGATGGTGATAACCGTGGTGACGAGTTGGAGATACTATCAAGGGCGTACTGCCGGGATGATGGGATGAATGGGGAAGGGATCCTCAGGACTCGGTAGCGGAATGAGGAGGAGACGTTAGTGGTAGAGCCCTCAGGGTATGGCAACGGAGTGAGGGATGTCAAACGAAAAGGAAGTCCTCAGGGCACGGCGGCGGAGTGAGGAGAGGGCCACAAGAAGTTACTAGTCCACACTTAGACAGGTAACGGTGAGATTAAGCTTAAGGTACCTTACAAAGAAGTGCTACTTTATATACGACCAGCCATGGCGCACAGACCATGCTGACTTAAGCACTAAGTAAGGGAAACCCTCAACCCTGGTGCAAGGGTTGACCTAATGGGGAAATGCCCTTAGCCCTGGGCGTAGCATGAGGTAAGCTATAACAGGAACGGCCATGAGGCAGAAGCAAAGAAGGCCTCATGGCGGACACGTGCAACGTACACGTTAGGTAATACAAATGACCTAGGAGATAATCGTTATCCTAAGGTCAGGAACACAAGGAGGAAAGAGAGATCTATATCGTTATACCGTAGGGAGGGGTGGGGGATAAGGATAAGGAAATGAACCATTAGACTAGAGACCCCAATGTTAAGGCAAACAAAGGGCGTCTTCTTTGTAAAACTGTAACAGAAATAGTAGCAGCTGTACATAACGAACGACAGGAATCAACTTCTATGCGTCTTCCTCTCAGATTGTACAGCTTGTCCACTCCAGTTGACGCCCTTGCTCTGATTGACAGCGGAGCAACAGGAAATTTCATCGACGAACGATTCGTTGAAACTCATCACCTTCCTCTTCAAAGATTGGTTATCCCAAGAATCGCTCATAACATAGATGGAACCCGAAACAAGACCAAACGGATCATGCACAGCGTAACTGTAGCAGTGAAGATTGGTCCTTGGGTTAAGCCCTTGACATTCCTAGTACTCGCACTCGGAAATGACCAT
>JBBPJT010000538.1:0-20619 GCA_038088895.1 Xerocomus potaroensis
GATTTAGCCGAGCATTCGGGTGCCTCGGGCGAGTTTGGCAAACATCTCCGCGTGCAGATGGATTTGAGAGGCGCAAAGGTGACCTCGCCGGTGTAGATATAGTACAGGAGGGCGTACCACCTGTTCTCTGGGTCAACGAGTGTCGGATGGACATACAGGACGGCTACTCACGTTTGAAATGCGCTGTCCTTGACGAAAAATTGGCGACAGTTTCGAGGGCGAACAGGAACAGCAGTTTGGTCGACCAGTACGACGTCTTGGCTCGAAACCTCGGCACTGGGCTTGATATTGGTACCAATTGTGTCAAGTTGGGTGGGTTTCTGAACGGCCACCGGGGGCGGAACGAAAATATCGAAATCATCGGCATCAAGTTTACCCTCGCCCCATCTGGGGAAGAACCCATTAGATCGGAATGAATAACCGATATTTATATAACATACCCATAGTCGTTCTCCGATTCCGGCGAAACGTCTTTTCCAGAGGTACACAACGTATCGGGCTGGACATTGGGGAGATCATCCTCGAGGTCACTGTCACTTCCGTAACCATAATCATCAATATGAAGTTCGTTGGGAATTTCCTGGTCGTTGCTCGTGATCTCAATCAACGAAGCATTCGAAGATGCCGTGGAGTTGAATACTAGTCGTGCAAAATCAGTGGAGAAAAACATACGAGACAGCAATGCTTACAATCAGCGAAATACTTTGAGCCCTTGGTCAAGAGGAGAGTATTGACGCAAAGAACACGAGGATTAGAGACTTTGAATCCATTAGATGACGCTGATTTAGTGGAGAAAAGGTGGAATCGAGCGTCAACGATATCTCCACCAAGGAGCGACTTCCTGAGAAGCTCTTCAAAACGGCTCTGAGGCGGGAGAGAGTCTGGATCTGGAGAGAGGGGAGGCATCAGATATGGATGCAGAACTTGAACTGCACGACCAACCTTTTTATGAGTTGCAGTTTCGAGTCGCCCAGAATCAGTGCTCGACTTGCTACTGAAAGTGTCCGTGCTTCATCGGCTGTCCAAGCCTGAGTAGCGCATCGTTCTCAAGTTCTGAGACCATGAAAGAATACAAAATAATGTCGTCGTATTGAGTCAGAGAATTCAACTTCGGATGACTTCCTTTCAGGGCCGTTTGACTTGACAGGCTAGGTCCTCAAAGAAACCCTTCGAAGCTGCGACTCCCCTCCGTGGATCGTTCCCCGAAAATTTCCAGTTTTCACTTTACAACAGCGGGCACCAAGCCAATCTCCTTATCCCTGAATCAGGCCATGCATAATATTACAGATAAAACTGTGTTCGTCAGTACATGCGTGACAACCGAAGAAAACCATCGTGATAATTATACAATCCCGAGTCCCATTTATCCACCGTGAGTAGTGCCGACGACCCGTATGCGCCGAACACGACGATATGTTTTTTGTAGGCATGATTTGCCTAGCCCGATGAAACCAAAAGAGAAGCACAAAGTGCAATCATAAAACAAGGAAAGCGGGGAAGAGAGAAAGAAAAAGAAGTGTCTGTAAAACGAGCGTTTCTGTGGAGCGTGAAAAAAGCATGTCTTGATCAAGCCTTTCCGAAGACGAGCTTGCCCGTGCCGTGGCCGTTACTGTGTTTCTCAACCTCGATGCCGATCAACCGCGTCTTGCCGTGTAACCAGTCTAGACGACGAACGCCGCCTTCCCATCCCCCACCCATCTTGGTGCAGCGCTTCTCGTAAGCCCTGGTGACCTTGCGCTGCGCACGGCTGCCATGACCGAGTGCCTCCCACTCTTGTGGGGTCACCCGCGTGAGGAGCGTTGTATGCAGAGAATAAAGTAGATCCAAATTCGTGATGCTGGATGACCGACCAGCTTTGCCTGAGCCGCCAACATAAAACCCCGCACCGCTTGGGGACGAGGTAGATGGGCCAACGACGATGGGCCATGGGAACTTGTCAGAACGGAGCACAAGACGCGCAGCAGCTGGCGTCGGCGGGTCTGTAGCTGGTTGCGAGAGTGTGTGTGCAGGGACGGCTGTATGTGTTGTGCGATCAAGGACGGTACGCGATGAAGGCGTGTACGTGATATCGTAAGAGATAGGCGCGCTATGTAATCGCGTTGAAGCGAATAGTGGGTGCATGTGTAGAGAGGCCGGGTGTAGTGAGATTCGAGGCTCTGCGCTGCCCGAGTCTGCAGCATGGTGGATCAGCCAAAGTAGGCGAATCCCTGTGAGCGTGATCTGACGTACAAGAATACATGGATCCCGAGGTGGATGATACGCTACCTTGCCAAGGTGGATTATGCCTCAACGAGGGCCTCCGCTCATACCTTACATGGTGTGAAGAACTGCCAACGGATGATCCAGGAGCTGCTGAACCGGGGTGGAGAGATGAACTAGAGTTTGTCCGAGACGATGGTCCAAATGACACAGATGGGGTCATGGATGGGGTGTGCGGCATGGCGTAATGCGCAACTTCATTGCAAGTTTGTAAGTGAAATGTAACTATATGCGTAAGTGCTTACGATGCTCGGAAGACTTGTAACTGGCACGCCGGTACAATGGCGTACGTTCAGCCTTGGATGACGTCCCGTACCTTACTTCACCAGAAGAACTAGACGCCTGTCCGGCCGTATCAAAAGCATTGTACCGCAACGGGGAAGGAGCATTGGTACGCGCAGAATAGCTATTGCTGCGCTTGGTCTTCAAACGTGGTGGAGAAGTGGGTCCAGTAGAGCCCGGGGCTGCGTAGATATAGTTCGACGTTGGCTGGGAGCGAGAGCGTCCATGGGACTTTGAAGATTGCTCGCGAGATGGAGAGCCGTCACGAGAGTATCCGCCAAAAATGTAGCGCAAGTATGAAGTCATGATGATGCGTTTAGTTGGTCGTGAACAAAGTCGTGAACCGTCAGAGTCCAATGGGTAGAAGATGGATAAGCCCGGTGGTCGGCATTCAGCTACTTATATATAACGATAGGATGATTTCAGGGTCTGTGACGAATGTCAACTTTAGGTTCTAGAATTGTTCCAAAGAGATAAATTGAAGTAAAAGGGCCCCCAAAAAAATGAAATAAAGTGACGGACAAGCGGGCTGATTGCCCCGCCACGACACCGGAACGTTAGGAGGGTCCCATGCCAAAAAAGCAACGCGTACCGGATAGGAAAAATCTCTGGATGCAAGGAAATGGCAACATCTGGCACTAAGACCCAAATCACGTCTTCGATTTGTCCGGAATGTCCGTGCAGTCCGCAAGCGTGTACAGTATGCGAAGAGCGTGGGCTAGAGGATAAGGGTGGTCTGAGGGGACAGCTGAGGTAAACCCGAAGCGAAGCGAGTATTATTGGGTCGGCGTTTTGCATGTGGCTTGTCAATCTGCCTTGAGGTGTGCAAGTTGACTTTGATTGTCACTCGCGTTTCGCTTCCCAATGGTGCATGGCGACCGCGTGTTCAACATTTACGGCCATGGCGGGTACGATCGCCGCGGCTGATACGTCCCATCGCTTGATGAGCGAAATTCCTAGGGATGCTATTCTCAACATATAACCACATATAACCATGAGAGTACGCTACCCGTGACCTCCCGAGTCCCTCGCTTCCTGGTCGAGCTCAAGTCAGGATAAATTTATCAACATCACATAAGACAATTTTCGTACCGCGATAAGAAAAAAAAACACGCGAATTGCATCCGTAGATACTGGTCTAGAACCTCGGTAGCACAGGCAAATAGCTCATGCAGCGTGAAGTCATTGAAAAAGCTAGCCGAAATGAAGATGATTGCTCTCCTGGTCGATCGCTGATCGTGCCCTGTCAAGTTGGTGTTTTTCTGTCACGCGTGATGCCACAAAGGGTCTCCTCTGGGTGGGAAGGCGGTCACCTGCACCTCGATTGCAGATTCACCCGCCCCGTGGCTAATGTAGTCAAATAACTGGCACTGGGTCCGGTTAGTGGTAGAGCCGACTTTGAAATACTGGGTGGCTAGGTGGCTATCCTGCTACCCATCAAGGTTTGAAAAGTAATGGCGCAGCGCTCTAGTCGCATCATGTCCTCGTAGAAGGAGTAGAAGAAGCGAGTCAATAGGAGCAAGGCCCATATTTGGCCTGGCCACCGGCCAAAACAAAGCAAGCAATTTGTGTAACCAACCGCCATCACGCCAACCATTTGGAGCGTCATGCTGGAAAA
Organism: Xerocomus potaroensis; assembly: GCA_038088895.1. Lineage (NCBI taxonomy): Eukaryota > Fungi > Basidiomycota > Agaricomycetes > Boletales > Boletaceae > Xerocomus > Xerocomus potaroensis. The sequence continues at coordinate 4,160 of JBBPJT010000538.1, forward strand.
AATTCTGAGCAAGCTTCATATCTCCCCTGCGCAAGTCGGCTCATCTATAGATGTTGACGACGTGGTCCTTGATGAGCAGGTCTTTCGTTATCGAAAGCAAAGAGGTGTCAATCTTGGTAAGGGTACTGTGTTCACCCACCGAGCTGGATCACGAGCGGACAGGATGTTGGTTCGTCCTTGAGCGGTGGATCGCAGAAACACCGTTTAGGCAAGCGACACCACCTGGACAGAGCGACCTAGATGTCGCTAGGGGACCTCATGCAAAGGAAATCTTGGAGTTCCATTGGGATACGTGGATTACGAACAAGGACTTCGAGTGGCTTGCTGCCAAGGGCATAAATGCCGTGCGGATCCCGGTAGGCCATCCACCAATTGAAGCGTACCCCCACCGGACCACGCATATAGATTGGATATTATCACCTGTGCAGTCTTGATCGAACGTTGCTGTTTGGGACGGACTTCCATGGTCTTGAGAATGTATTCGAGGGTGCTTGGATCCGACTTGTGCGAGCGGCCGAGACTGCCCAGCTGTATGGCATTGGCGTGCTGTTCGGTTAGCGATTCTCTACTACATTCCGGATACCTAATACAGTTTATACAGATTTACATGCTGCTCCCGGAAAGCAGAATCAAGATTCTCATTCAGGCACTTCTTCTCCAGAAGTCCTATTCACTACTAGATCCAACTTGCAGCTTACCCTCCATGTTCTTCGTACTCTCCTGTCTGCCTTGCGGTCACTGCGCTCCGAACGCCATACTGCAATCAATAATATCATCGGAATTGAATTGCTCAACGAGCCCAAGCCGCCGTCCCATCCTACGTTGAGGGATTGGTACAAGAAGGCAATAAACGAACTACGTGATATAGACCCGGGTTTACCCATTTACATATCTGACTGTTGGATGTCAGACGATTACGCCCACTTCGTCAAATCGCTTCCCGGGTCCACTGCGCCGGTTTGTCTAGACCATCACCTCTATCGCTGTTTTACCCCAGCGGATATCTCAACTCCTGTTGCACATCATTCCTCATCATTGACGGATTCGGACGCTCCTACGCCGAAGACGTTTGCACGTGTGGCGGGCGTAGTAGAGGATGCCGGGGGTGCGGTTGTGGTCGGAGAGTGGTCTGGTGCACTGAACCCTGGCTCGCTTCAAGGCCCCATCGACGTAGGAGAAGAACGGGCGCGGTATATCTCAGCACAGCTTGCCTTGTTCGAACAGCACTGTGCAGGATGGTTCTTCTGGACATACAAGAAAGAAAACCGCGGAGACCAAGGTTGGTCCTTTAGGGATGCAGTAGACGCTGGCGTATTTCCAGATCGCGTGGGCATACATCCAAAGAAGGATGTTCCTGTTCGAGACCCAGATAGGGCGGGAAGGAAGGCCGCCGCATTGAATCGGGCTCTAGGTTAGGTTAATTTTGGAGTTATTCGCAACCCCATTTCACAACATGGTACCGAAGGTGAACATACTGCCTATTGGGCCCAGTACGGTGGACACTATGAACACTGGCGTTTCAGCAAGGGATACGAACAAGGCTGGGAAGACGCATACCAATTTCTTCTGCACAGACTTGCCAACCAGCAGGCGGTTTCTGAGCTTGGATTCCAGGGTCTGTGGAAGAAGAAGCGGGCCCACCACCACGCTGTCGAAAATGGGTTGAGCAATAATCTTTGGGAATACGGTGCGTGTGCTGCGGGTTTCTCCGATCTAGCTTGGCTGACTTTCCCTCCCCCCTTTAGAACACGGCTATGTGCAGGCCGTTCGCGGCGCGAGTCTTGACTTTAAGATTGCCTATTGCTGAATCGCGTGGTCTGTACACGGCATGTTTCATTACGATATTCCACAGACTGCACCAATGTTGTGCCTACATGTGCTCCCTTCAATGAGTTGATGGGGTCTCACTATTAGGTACTGGCTACGGGTGGTGTCCCACTGATCATGGAGTTTCTATACAGAAGTTTTCTTCCGTGGTTTCAGTGACGTGAGATTTTTTTAGTGTCTCGCAGTTGCCCCCCAATACCATCGACAAATGTTCCTCTGCACTGCCTCCGTCTACTTGGTCGTCATGTAAGCGAGGGAAAATATAATAACAACATGAATTATTCTCGAGGCACAACGTCCTTATTAAGGTACAGTAAAAAAGAGACCCCAATGATAGGGTGCATAATATACATGTCATAGCATGAGTTGCCGGGCACAATTCCTCTCTATTCTTATACGGGTATACAAAGGACTCTGGTCACAGAGTCGCTCCTTTAGGCTGAGATCAGCCTCCAGTGACAAGCTTCCAATGGTAGAAGCCATCTTCATCATGCGCTCTGATCAACCCTCTGAAGAGGCGTTTCTCCAGCAGGTAGTCAACTCGTTTCACTCCTTGGCTTGCCTCCAACTGCGCCGACGAAGGTGCACTTCGGTACCTCCGCGTGTATGCACGAGCAATTGCAGTCTCCTCTGATAGACTGAGCTGAGCCCAGTCTTGGTGTGTGATCTGCCTACGAAGCGAGGAGTGGATCATGTAGAGGACGTCGCCAAACGTGATTGGCGGCGGATTGGTAGAGGTGGTGTATCCGTCATAGTGATACTCTAAGTCGATTGGCCATCGTGGGATGGCATCATGTGTGATACGCATCCGTGTGATGGGAGGGTAAGTCGCGGGCGCGTTAAGCTCATCGTCAGACATCAAAACAGACTGTCCAGGGCCAACCCAACGAAGGGGACTAAACGATGGCGAGGCGAGGTCAAAGTAAAAGTCCGTGCGAGGCGACTCTCCGTTGAGGAGGGGATGGATCTGAAAATAGGAGGAGGAATTGGACCATGGGGAGGCAGTTTCCCATGGCATAAAACCCCCACCAAAGGATCGCCTTCTAGTTTCGCGCGGGGTGGACGGGGTTGCAAAGAAGGGGCTGGGTGGGGGCCCACCGTGCCAGGAAGGCCTGCGGTTACGCACTGGGATGTTCCAAGGAGTATCATCAAATTGTGTAGCCTGAGGGGTGGTGGGCCTGAGGTATGGGGACGATGGAGGATATGGGGAAGATGGGTAGAGACCGGCGGGAGGTATGAAAGGTGAGCGTTGTGTGTATGTTCCAAATCCAAGATATGGGGTAGGCTCAAAAGTCGAGGGCGTATAGAGATACGGACTAGCCATGGTGATCGATGATCAACCTCGGGTTGTGTTTGTGCGGGCAGCCAGCGCACTTTATGTTATATCTGAAAGATAGGCGGCGTTTAGACACAGCTTCAGGTGCCGACTACTTTTGTCATCCATCGCACAGCAAATACTACGCACCTCATAGCCACCTGTGGGATGATAGTCGACGCCCGGGCGGTTCCTAGCTTTGTGAGAGGCACAGCATTACAAGAGCCCCAGCAGAGCAGACCACAACCACACAAAAACACAGATTGGCATACTCTTTGGCTAGTTGGGGGTCAGCCAAAGCCGATAAGCAATATTCGTATTGTTTTTCTGTAGAACGTTGGAGAAGGGACTATAACAATTCTGTCACTATGACTCCAAGATTGAACTTGATGAGTCGCCGGTGCCAAGATGGCATGATTTCGGGGTTTGTCATCCTCCAAGCATCGCCCTGCCGACTCCGCCAGCGCATGAGAATGTACCTGAAGGTTGCGGCACAGATCCCATGTCATCCTGGACAACGTTACTTACCTGGCGTCGTAATACAGCAAAGAGACGGATAAATGGCTTCAAGCAGAACCCTGATCGACCATTGATACTAGAAAATGATAAAAATGTACTGCATACCTTCCGTTACTTAATCATCCTCAGCGGCGTCTTGTCAGTCAGCTTCTTTTGGCTCCGAACTATTGAATAACTCATTCGTGCTTGGGTTTATAACCGTTGCCCACTGACTATTACCCGGTAATGCGTATGGCATGTACTCTTTGTGTGCAACTCGCTTCTGGGGTCTTGCCACGGCTCTGTTGCAATTCTCATCACTGTCTTTTTCTTCTGCTAGCCCAGGAAACTTCAATTGCAAAGAATCGTGATATGGTATACATACAAGAACTACGCAATGATGGTTGAGAAGTACTAATCGGTAAATATTCAAGCTTAGCATAATGTCTTTCAATAGCACAGAGGGCATTCTGAGGTGGTCTGTGGCGGTATTCCTGCATCGTCGTTTGGGTTAGTTTGGGTTAGATAGTTTGCTTTGGTAAGTGTCTTCTCAGATCCCTTTTCGCTTCCTTCCCTCGTTCTTCCTTCGCTTCCTCGCCTTTTTTTCGGTCGAGTCATGAGGCCAAAATTTACTTATCAGCGCAAGGCAACCAAACTCACTTATGATATAAACCGCGTCCACCTTGGCAATCGGATCTAGGCAGATATATAGTTAGCGTTGGAGCTATCGCTGTCGTGTCCAGGTTGTGCACCCGATTGCACACCCCACTGATAATATAGAGAAGAACGTGCAGACAGTTCGCCTCATCGTGATTATGCCACTGGAGATTTCAATTGTGGTGCGTACTTTTTCCTGCCTTTGAGTTATGACGGAGATTGATTCTAAATGTGATTATTGGTCAAAGCGAAGGCAGTACACAGGCCGCGTGGTCGACTTCAAAACCTGTGTTCATCAATTTCCAAACTAAGATGTTCACAATGGTATTAAGGTTTTGGCTGGGGTGCGTGCTCTAGCGGGTGAGGCGTGCGTTGGTGCAACCTGCAGTTATCTTAACGAATATCTGGAAATTAGCCACAACGTGCCCAGTTATACCATTGGTGTGCTCGTTGTGCCCTAACATGGTCCTCGAGGCGCGGTGGGTACACCTTTTCTCTGACCGTGAATGTTGTAGTATTTTTAACGCGATTTCATATAAATCATCGTGCCTTGAAACTCTATCTATAGACTGGACAGGGGGTCACTTGAGTTTCGGAGCCGAAATCGTTCCACTGGAACAACTGAAACTTGATTGTGGCCCATGAGCGTTTCCGAAGGTGAAGCAAAGTTGTTTTTGTACACTATCACATACCTAAAGATCACGACGGGTGTTTGGATAACTGGTGGGTCTCACGTCCATTTTAGTTTGACAAGCTTGGGGTCGGCATTCCCACCTTGTCTTTGTTCTGCATGCAGGCTTTCCTTGGGCCCTAACGTAACGCGCCAACTATTACTTGGGAATATGGAAACCTAACGTGGACTAGCGCTGACGCCATTACTCCAGTGACAGAGCTTGTTCCCTTCCCGGTCTTTTTGTTCCCCCCCCTCCGGCTACCGAGCAACAGGAAAAGGCATGCATGCCCCTTTAGTCTATCTGCTCAGCTCATTTCTATTATTTTCTTTCAGGTGGCCGGTTCATGCTGTGTGCATCCCGTTTGGCCTTGCATTCTGACCACCCTGAGGATATGGCATCTACTACAGGCGGTGTTGTGCTTTTCGATGTACAAGTTGGTAGACCGCGCGCGAACTCACAAGCCACATCGTACGGAGGCCTTTTATAGGTAGTCTCCATTCGGTTCCTGGCGCCAGGCATGTCGCAACCGCCGTTCGTATGACAGTAAGCCGAAAATAACGGCGAATGATCTCTACCGGTGCTAGGCGGCTTTGGCGATGCCAAATTCCAGTGCTGCGGACAAGATATAAAGCTTTGAATCAGGCAAGGCAGATGTCTCGCCTACCCACCGTTTTCTTTCTAGATATGCGTCGTACAACTTTCCTCTTCGTTTCGATGGCGGTCTTGAGCACCGCTGCCGAATTAGCTCCTGGTGGCGAAGCGCAAACTGTGCTCTCCAGACCCCATCTCTCTGCAGCAAGCGACACTTGTCAAGAGATCGCAAACTCGGTTTCGTCTGCGTCAGGGGTCTATTACAAAGGTTCGTTATCGTCCCCCCATGACCTCTTCCTCGATTTCAAGTTCTAGCATGATGGCCACCGCAGGATCGGCAAAGTACCAGGAAGATATTAGTCACTGGGCAGTATCGAGCACTCAACTCTCAGCATGCTCATTTGAGCCCGGGACGGTAGAAGATGTTGGCATTGGGGCGAGTGCACGCTACGAAATCTGCGTCTCTATATTGATCTGACCCTTACTCCAGTTACAAATCCTGTATCAGACACAAACCAATTTTGCGGTTCGTTTCACATGGCTTTCGGATCAGGAATTTATGAATTGAGCCCATTCCTCATAGGTGAAAGGTGGTGGACACACTGCCAATCCAGGGTTTTCATCGACCCAGGGTGTCCAGATAGCAATGTCAAGGTTTTCAGAGGTTGTTTACGATTCTGAGACGCAAACCGCCGTGATAGGAGCAGGTCTGCTTTGGGATGATGTATATGCGGCACTGGAACCTTACGGGGTGAACGTCGTTGGCGGGCGCGTACCTGGTATAGGCGTCGCTGGATTTACTCTTGGAGGAGGCATGTCGGAGGGACGCTTATAACGGAAAGGAGCACTGATGCATTGACAGGCTACTCGTGGCTCACGAACCAGTATGGTCTAACGATTGACACCGTGCAAATGTTTGAGTTGGTTATGCCGAATGGGACAGCTATCGATGTAACGGACTCGTCGAATCCAGATCTATTCTTTGCTCTCAAAGTACGTGCCTTTCTGGCCTTGACGGATCAGGTTCATTGATTGCTTTGTAGGGCGGCCTGAATAATTTTGTACATACAACGCTTCTCTGCTAGTGATTTCCGCTGACCACCTTTAGGGTATCGTGACTAGATTCACGTTAAAGACGTTCCCGCAAACGCAGGTTTGGGTATGCGTGCACTGATTCCTGACACGATCAAAAGCTCTAACGCAAGCCCTAAAGGGAGGTATCATGACCTATGGTTTGTCATACCTAGAACAGGTCAACCAGGCGACGGCCAATTTCGCAGCAAATGTCCAAGATCCCAAGGCAGCGACAATCGTGTCGTACAACTACCTTCCCTTTCTCGAGGTGGGTTTTTCGATGACTTTCCCTGAAACGCTTTAATAGCTTCGCCGTGAAGGACAATGTGATTTTGATGGTCTTTTACGATGCACCGGCGCAGCCCGAAGGAATCTTTGATGAATTCCTGAACCTCCCTTGGACCACGCAAGAGGTTGGAGTACAATCGTTCAGCTCGTTTGTGCAATCGATACCCTCGAAAATCACTAACGGCGAACGGTAAGTTTTTTATGTTGCCCAACGCAAGACGAAGACCACGAAATCGATTGTAGTGCCATCTTCAATTCGATTTCTGTGTCAGACGTTTCGCTCTCTTTCCTTGAGGCCGTGGTCAACCAGACGACCGTAAGCGACAGTTGCCTAACTCCCGTCGTGAACGTTGACGACTCGATGTAGTATGCGGGTCAAAACCTTCCCGATGACGTATTTTTCATTTCGTATGACGTCGAGCCCTTCCTTCCGACGCTCTTCAGTCACAACACGACCCCGTCAGCGTACCCGCCCGACCGCACACAAGCGATCTACCCGCTCAACATCTACTACGCATGGTTGTTCCCTAGTTCAGACGAAACCGTTTGGGAGGCGATCAAGCAGAGCGCACAGGTTCTGCAGAACCAGGTCTCCTTGGCTGAGCACGACGAGAGAGAGACTGCCACTGAGCCAGTCGTTTATACCAACTATGCGATTTTCGATACGCCACTGGCTGACTTGTACGGTAACAGCCTGCAGAGATTGCAGGAGATCAAGTCAGCGGTGGATCCGCATAACGTGATGGGCCTCGCTGGTGGATTCAAGATCTGATGTGAATACCGCTCGTGACGCCTTGTTGGTGAAGTTTTCGCTTTAGCTTTGTTTATTCGTACCTTAAATCAACCTTCTCCTTGAGGGAGATGTCGGTGCTCCGACATGCCATCGTGATGTATTTGAACCAGGATAAGTTTCTCCCCTGTCACCCCTTTTCCCTCGGCCATTCATTCAGAACGGTCTGAGAGAACACTTGTTTTGATTTTACTCGTGTACTCATAGTTGTTCACCGTCTAGCGATGTATATATGACAATTATCTGGTGATTTGGCACATGATGTCGGCCGAAATGTGATCTCTTTTGCAGCAAGAGGTCAACGTAACTGTACAAACATTAGACAGCTGTGCCGTTTCAAACATTACCGATAACCAAAAACATATAAGTTCTTCGCTTATCATCATCGTTCGTGTCAACAACCAAGATGCCGACTCACACGTGTCGCCAGAGTAGGTTTCTGTCTGTTTGGATAGGCAAGACACCATCTCTGTATGACCGAATGACATCTTCGTATCAACGGATGGCACAGGGACCATCCTATGAGATAATTAAAGGAAAAGACACAGGTCGAGGGACCCGCGCAATGCCTAGTATGTTATCACCGCTAGTGAGCATAAACCTTTCTCTCTCAAGGAAAAGTACGAGATCTCGTACATATCCCACGCTGTTGTGCCATGGAGGGGAATTGCTTGCACTGCTGTAAGTAACACACAGGTGGCAAGCCAGGATTGAGTTGACTGGGGGGAGTGAGTAGTATGGCGTACTTGTGAAAGTAGTGGTGCTCCATCATATAGCCACGAGGATCAGAGCTCCCGATCAGAGATGAACAAAGAGCGCCTTCAAGCGTGCACTAGTTAGTATTACCCATTCTACAGGAACGTCACGCTGCGTTCGACTGCCCGGGAGGCTATGGGATGGCGCGTATCATTTCCGACGTCGTGAACAGCGATTGCTAGTCACATGTGGCTCACTGATATCTCGGCCATAAGACCGCGTAAGACGTCCACACAGGCATGGGGGGAGGGGTAAGTGGTGGTTCAACGGAGAGGACATGTTGTGGGGCAAAACTTGTAAGGACGTGTGGTACTGGATCAGTGTACAAAGAAAGATCAAAATATAGTCATGTGTAGTATGTATGTATTATTCACAAATCACCACATATCCACGATTTCGAGTGGCAAGCCTTTCACCCGTACATGCCTATTGTCCACTTCTTCCTTCATGTATCATTCCGGGTATGCGATTGCCATAGAGGTGCGAGAAATGAGCAGTCGACTCTATCAGCGGAGAAAGGAGAAGAGACCGAGAAAATGGGCACGTACAGCATAAAAATGGCTCGGGTGAAGATGGTATTCTCCCTTGGCGCAACGACATCTAGGCCCAACGGATCCGTCAGTCGAAAAATTCCCAATCCGCAAAAATTGTGAGTTACTCAAGTGTAGGTGGTCTACAAGGAATGTACTCTGGTGTAGAATATGGTGTACAGATAACTGCGAAGGATTCGAGGAATGCACGCTGGAATCAATCATGGCATATCCATCGGCGGGGAACATAGAAACATTTCTTCGATCTTGGGGTCCCGTGGGGGTCACCGGCACCTGTCACTGCGTGACCTCGACCGTGGGAACGGCGGCCACTCCGTTGAACCGTTGAAGTTAGCTGTCACGTGTCACATGTCAAGAAGGTAGAGTAGTATGGCGCGTATGACCAAGTCACCGCTCCCTCGAATCGACTCCCCTGCCATCCAGGGACTGGGATGGAGCGTACATTCAGATCACTACCGCGCTTATGATAACGTGCTTCAAGCAGAAGCATCAGAGATTGACTCGGCAAAACTTGTTTCGATCAGGGTCGCTGGATACCTACTTCTTGAGTTTGTCGCTCAGTCTGGATTTCTTGGCATTCAGCCCAGCGCTACACTTGTGAGGTGGTTCACGTCGCCACTGCAGAGTTCTTTGAGTAATCAACACGATGCCATCGTCGATTCTGGAACACTTCTCCGTGACAAGTTCATTCGCATGTGTGCGCTCGACTAATTTCTTTGTGGCTGGCTACTTACAATCTACTAGTCCGCACGACCACTACCTCATACTCAAAGCCGTCTTCGCATCCTTCGCGCCCTTCCTTTGACACGTTGGAAGATATGATAAAAGAATCGATGGAAGCGAGCGGCAATGATTATAAAACATTGAGGAACAAGGTGTGTGGGCATGCACAATTGTTTATCCCTGTTCTATATTTCATGCTTGGTTCAGGCACTAGGTCGTGACGGTCACCGCTGTGTTATCACAAGTATTTTCAATGACGTATCGCTTGATCGATTGGGAGCCCAGGACGGCAGGGGCGTTCAGCTGGAGGCAGCCCATATCTTCAATGAATCGACGATGGAAAATGTTAATCCTGCAGTCCTTGAGGACACTCCGAGCAAGTCCTTAAACAAGGTGCTGTTCTACCTGCCACAATCAAATTCTCCATGTTCCTCAATCAGTATTTAGACTCGTACTGCTGCTGGAGCTCTGGCCATATTGAAGTCATTTGGGTTCTCGAGATTCGCTGATGCTTTCAAAGAAGCGGGGGGTGTTCACCAAGTCTGGAACATGCTCATGTTGCAGCATGATCTCCATGACTTTTTTGACGCTTTAAATCTGTGGTTTGAGCGTACTGAAAAGGTGTGCTACTCAGAAACTAGTCAGCTATGCCAATTTACTATCCTTACAGTTGCACCGCTACAGGGTGTGCACGCTTTTCGGGAGACAGGCAGAATTTATCCGCCGCAACTTCGAGGGTGAAGACCGCAACATTGACGGTGCTCCAATGTTTGTTGAGTTCAATGCAGACTTCGCAGAACGTGGTGCCCCACCGCCTGACCCCCTTCTGCTCGCAATTCATGCGGCATGTGCTCGTGCTGCGCACATGTCAGGTGCTACTGAATTCTTTGACCAGATAGAACGAGATACGGAAGAAATAAGTGTCCTTGCATTCGATGGATCGTCCGCTCCTTTACTTAGCTATCTTCTGTCTCCCCATGCTGTCATCAGCGGAGTGGGATGATGAAGTGGGCAAGTTGGTGCATAGGTGCTCATATAGATGCCATGTTCCCAGTTGTAGGGTATTGTAGCATCTACTCGTGGTAAACACACTGTCGAATAGAATGGAAGTACTGTGCAGGACGCGGGTACAACCACCATCAACACTAGCCGCCATTCCAAGCCCATCGCATCCATGTGAGTCCAGCAGCCTTCCTCATAGTAGGCAGTGCTATGCCTCCATTCCGACAGATAACTCCCAAGGGATGCCATGATTGTTGGTCCATTCACAAGGCGGATCTTGTCCGATGGTGTTGACCATTATATCATTATGTGTCTAACGACCAGGTGACTGCGTCAACTGCCCCTTTCGTAAGATCACCCTCCACTCCGTGGACCAACGTCTTCGTCTTTTGGCTATTGCGACGTGTTTGAGAATTTTTATAAATGGGTACAACCAATGTTGGATCTATGGCGATGATGTCGGGATGACCTTCCCGATCGAAATCTCACCTACAAAGACTGTTGCGCACCTCAAAGAAGCCATCAAGAACGAGAATCGAGTGACTTTCAACAACATAGACGCAGACAAACTCGATCTTTACACACTTTTATGCGATAAAGAAAGTATAGAAGACGAGCTCAGTCGGTGGCGTCTGAATGGGTCAATTGGGTCATGCCTTGGCTCATGGTTGAAATGCGACCTTTTTCCTGCCAATAATCAGGCGCACATCATCGTCGTCGTCGTCGTCGATCTCTTCACCCTATTCTGCTGGGTGTGTGGCAATATGGTTAATGCAATATTCTCTGTCGATGTGCCGAGGACGCAGACCGTCTCTGCTCTCAAAGAAACCATCGAAGGCAAGGATCAGATGGCCTTCAGCAACATAGATGCAAGCAGTCTCATTCTTTACAAACATTCATGTAGAGAAGAAAGCTTAAAAGAAAGACTCAAGGATTGGGCCCCGAACGGCGACAAGGAGCTCAATGGACTAGCCAAATTGTTCTCACTTTTTCCCAATGGTGACGAAAGGGATTGCCTCATTATCGTTGTTGTGCCGAGCACTCGTGTCAAGCATCCATGTAGGTGGACACCGATATTTCTTTTCCTCACTTATCCACGAACTAGGAGAAGTGACTGAGGACATTCGCGACAGATGGACAAAGAGGAGCAAAGAAATGCCACCGTCGTTGTCGGAACTTGCTGGTGTTCTCGATCGACCGCTGGCCGAGGAAGAAAAGATACCTATTTCTCAATACGACTTCAACTCGCTTGTCTCCGTGAACTCTTCTGATTCATGTGACGAATCGTATATCCGAAAAGTATTCCGCGTCGACAACGAGAGTGTCAGTGACCTTAGTCGTGTCTTTTTCAGCGCTGCTAAAGACCCACCGCCACGTGAAGGATCGGAGGCCAGTTATCACTTCTTCTGGGACGCAAACTTCAGGAAAATTTTGGAGTTTACTTTGGGTTGGAGATCCATCCGGGAGTCTTGTTTTCACGCCAGTATCGGGAAGTTGAGACCGGGCTATGGTTGGTTATGGGATAAACATTGTCTTTTTCGCGGAGAAGAGAAGGGTCTGGGAAACTCAGAAGACCTACGAGCAGAGTTGATTGACAAGTTACATTGGGTTTATAATCCCGCACCATACCTATTTGGCAAGTATTGACGACTCATCTCGCTCCGAATTTCCACTCATGCGATTACAGCTTACTACGTCAGTGGGCCGATGGTTGGTATTGTGGCGATTGTCGCACCGAAGGAACCTTCACCGTTGCCTACAATAGTAGATCTGCACCGCACTGATTTGGCACTCAGGCGTGACCGCATCTTCAACTTGCGTCAGCTGATCAACCTTTGTTCTATTATCGAGACATTGCATGTCTCACTCGTCGGGGGTGGAGACCCTGATATGGTAGAATTTGAAACCATCCAACGGTAAGTATGGCCATTTGCACGTCCGGTTGATCTTTTTCAATCGAGGTTACAGGCACGAAAAGAGGATCGAATTCGGGAGTAATCATGTTAGAAAAGTCTATGAAGGCCGCAATGCAAAAGAACGTGTTGCATATATTCAAAGCGTTTATGAGAAATTGCAAAGCAATGCCATGCCTTATGTGGACCACCTCCAATTAGTCCTGGAACAGTCACTCTACCTTGAACCTCGGGGCGTCAATACCTGGAGTATTAGCAGCTATCACTTGCATTCTACATGCTCTCAAGGTTTGTCCTTCAGCCCAGACTTCTCCTTAGTCCCAAGGTTGTATTCCAGGTCGCCCACCAGATACTGCTATATCACTGGGATATTAATATTATCCGTACAACCAATAAGACCAGATGGCTTCTCATTGACTGGGAGGATGTGTCTGGTACCCCTACTGTTGCAGCAAGTCACTTGAATGAAAATAATCACTCTCCCCTGGTATTCCAAGACAATCATGGTCCTGAAGTAGACATATGGAGCATTGGACACCTGATCCTGACCTCAGTTGGGTACACTTTCAGTGTGTCCGCCGAACTGATGGGTATAGGCAGAGAGACGCAGAGGGACCTGACAATGAGCGCGGACAAAGCTTTGCGCATCATTGAAGTATATGTAGCATCCCGGCCGAGGGACTGAGGGATGTAGATGTCAAACATTAGCACTTGGCAGAAGCAGTCAGTTACTCATCTATTCGTTTCGCTTACGCTGATCCGTGTCGCTTTCGGCCGGGGGTCGTGTTTCGACTCATCTTGAGTCGCAATGTGCGCCGCTCGCTCTGCCATCCGTCCAACGCTGTCTCCCATCGTGTCCAGCGCCTCCACCATTGGCCTCACGCTCCCAGTCGAGTTCCTCAAATTTCAGTCCACCCTGGTTACCCTAATTGTTTGGTGGTGTAGGACTAGCGCACGCTACGTTAGCTCAGTCGTCGCAGTACGAGCTCAATTCAATCTACCTAGCGCACACTGCGTTAGCTATAGGTAGTTATGTCAACGTCTATGAATGCGGCAATGTAAACAAAAAATTTACCTCAGTCGTTGCAGTACGAGCTGAGGGAGAGAAAGAAAGAGAAGAGGAAAAACTTAAGTACCAAATGTCCTACCACGTGTGGGACTCAAATGTTCAACAACAAAGTAACAAGAAAAGTATCGAGCTGTACAGAAAGAAGCGTCAAGATATTCGTGCGATCTGGCCTATTTCGGGTATTGACATCGCCAACAGGCGGAACTCATCTTCGGCTCTGGGCATTCATGCTGGCGAAGCGATCGTTTCTTGAAGCGTACACGGCGTCGATGTACGCTACTTACATTAGCACTAGCACTACTCATCTATTCATATACGCTTGATGCCATATGAGATAAAATCACGTGGAGAGGGCCGAGAGGTCGCCACGAGCAGCACGGGAGCGGCAGAAGTCCACAATGAGGTCAATGACGACGACGAATACAGCGGCGACGCGATCGCATGCGCGCAGAAAGCCCCAGATGGGCAGTCAGTCGGCAATGGAGACAATCGGGTACCAGACGAACCCCAGAGCATGTCGCTCGAGGGGGAGAACTGGAAAACAAGTGGCAGGAGCGATGAGCTCGCTGTGCACGAAGACGTTGCGTCGAGGGTGCCTGACACTGCGGACAACGACATCACAGAGCTGGGAATGAAAATGGAAAGACAGAGAAGTCGAGAACGCCGAGAGACCCTGCAGACACGACGGGTGACGATGGACGTTATCCTGACGCAACTACAGATCCACCCGACTAGTGTTCCGGGAATTTGGGATGTGGCTAAATTCACCGGGTGAATTCATCCTGCCCTGTCGCCACCCCAAACTCACCCGTGTGATTAACCGTTAATTAGCAGTGGCTGTAATCTACGTTAATCCTCCTGTGATTTTTGTGAAATCCACCCAAATTCACAGTGATTTGGGGTGATTGTGGACTCTAATCCCATTTCTCCCATTCTTCTCGTGGGGCAGGCACTTTTGATGTTGCCGCAGTTGCGACTGGTGCTCTTGACGACTTACTTGAGGTGCTAGTAGGAGACGTATTGACTTCCGTGTCGCTCAAAATACCCTGGAGGAAAGGAGGGCTGGGATCAATATCCGAGCAACCGCCAAGAGTGAACCGGGGACGGTCAGCACCAATTGCAGTTGGATCCAATTGCCGGGGTGCATCCAGCCAAGTATTGCCATCATGAAGAGAGCCAGAGGCTGAGGGTGTGTCTTGTCCCCCACTGGGGGCAGCGAGATGCGCTCGTGGAGCAGCCCGTCCAATCGATGGACGAGTAGCTGGATTCACCAGCTTGCGTGATGTTCCGTTTGCCTAGTATGGTCTCCACGTCTTGCCATTTGATGGTTGGTTTATATGATGGCTTAATCTGCATTTGATGACCAAAAAAGCCCAGTACATACCTTGGTCTCAGGCCAACTTTGAGCCATTGCCGAGTCTTAGTATGGTCCTGTAGTGTGCCAATATCTTGGCGGCTCCGTTGTTTAGCCATGTGATGGTCGACATAGTACGTTCGTGTTTCGAAGTCAGAACTACTGCAAAAATCTTGGTAATTCTGATAGGAGTAAGCGGAGAGTGTCAAGTTTCTCGGAAGGCAGGGTTAATTCGCGCCATATGAAGAAAACCACAAAGCACTTAAAACTAGCAAAAAAATTCCCCTTTCCGAATCCCGACTTCGTCGAAGGACCAACTCCAACTCCAAATCTGTGCCAGGGGAGGAGCGCTCCAAATACCCCTCACGCCGCCAGTACCTCCGGCTCCACTTGACGAGACCGCGGACGAAAGGGACAAGCCCCAGAGCAAAAAGAACCGGTCTATCTTCGTCTTTGTGGCCACGAACAGTCGCTTGCAGTCGTCGAGGACCACCGTTCAGCCTGTCGCTGAACCATCACAGCAGGCTCCTCGTGATGCTTTCCCTCACTGGAGGACAGGCACGACAGTCAGCATGGTCGTCCGCGTACGGAGGGGACTGACAACTCACAGGCCGTTCGCATCGTAGGGCACCTCCACCACCTCTCCCACGAGCACCTCCTCGTGGCCCTCAATCGTCCTCGTCCCGAGCCCCTCCATGTTCGTCGTCGTCGTTTGTTCATTAGTGTTCGCGTTCGTTCGCGCCGTTAGGGGCGCGCGCGTGAGTGGGTCAGGGCTGGGTGCCAAGCAACGGACGACTCGCGAGCGTCAAAAGGGTCTGAGGCGAACGTTCCCCTATCGGCCAGGCGGGATCCAGAGGCTCGTCTCTCATTGCCAGCATCGTCCATGGCCCTTTTGTTTCATTCCTGCCGTTGCGTCCGACGGTGAGTAACATCCGACAGGGTGTGTTAGAGGTTTGGCTTGCGGGGTCACCAGCACCTGTCACTGCGTGACCTTGACCGTTGGTACGGGTAACCACGCTTTAGCTGTCACGTGTCGCATGTCAAGGGGGTAGAGGTATGGCGCGTATGACCAAGTCACCGCTCCCTCGAATCGATTCCCCTGCCATCCAGGGACTGGGATGGAGCGTACATTCAGATCACTACCGCGCTTATGATAACGTGCTTCAAGCAGAAGCATCAGAGGTTGACTTAGCAAAACTTGTTTCGATCAGGGTCGCTGGATACCTATTTCTTGAGTTCGTCGCTCAGTCCGGATTTCTTGGCATTCAGCCCAGCGCTACACTTGTGAGGTGGTTCACGTCGCCACTGCAGAGTTCTTTGAGTAATCAACACGATGCCATCGTCGATTCTGGAACACTTCTCCGTGACAAGTTCATTC
>JBBPJT010000539.1:0-20617 GCA_038088895.1 Xerocomus potaroensis
TCTAAATAGGTATCAAGACGGTGCATGGACCAAGCAGTGTCTACTGCGGAATGACTCATCTCGAGTCACGTTGAGTCAGAGCTAAGGTATCTAAGCAACCATCAATCAAGGAAGATAAAGAGGATCATGAGGCATGCAAGAAGCTATGCCTAGAACAGAAATAGTGTCTGGATCATGGGAAAGAAGATAAGACAATGGAAAGACTATCGTGTGTTTCGGAAAGGAAAGATCAGGGAAAGATAATCAAGAAAAGGGGTATCAAGGGAATAAAATGTAACATTACCCCCTTAGTATGGTGAAAATCACCATATTTTCAATATAACTCACAAAGGGATGAGTAGACTGGAGAGCCAGTCATATTACCATACCCAATATCATCGGTTTGATCATCATAATCGGTGGGATCGGTGTCAGGAGGGGTGACATAATCAATAAAAGACGTAGTGGTGGATGGGGTAAGTGATGACACTGTGGATAAGGTTGACGATCTAACCAATATTGGAGCTTCGTCTTCCCAAGCTGGAGTTCCCCATCCTGCATCAGCTATATTGGATGGGGTGGGACTGGGTTCCCGTTCTATCACTGCTATCCTTTGGTTAACGGTATCAATCGCATTTTGTACCTGTTGAGTGGCTAACGTGATTGAACTAGAGGATTCACGAATAGTGAACAGTACTTGATTGGACATTTTGTCCAATATCTGTTCCAGAGCAGGATGATATGATTGGGTTGATGACAGGGTAGATGATCAAGAGGTTGTTCGAGGAGAGCGTCTGCTATGTTGAGAAGATGAAGAGGAAGTGGAGAGGGATCGAGGGGGAGAATGTCTAGTGGCTGGGCAAAAAGATGGGCGATGTCCAGGGGCGTACTATTGGCAATGAGGGCATTTATAAAGCTGACAATCCCTCTTCAAATGTCCAAGACATCGACAAAAGAAACAAGCTCTGGAGTATTGAGGGTGGCTAGGGGAAAGGACTGGGCCAGTTTGTGTCTGTAGTTGTTCAGCTACTCGTGCTCGCTCAATATGATCCATTGTTTGTTGAAACATTGCTTCTTCTCTCGGCATTAACAGTGCCAAGCTAGTGGATGGGGTAGAGGATATAATCAATGGAGGGGGAATGAGAACTGCTGGGGGAGATATGGATCGTTGAGATCCATCATGATTGCAAAGGGCTCTGGTATGTCTTTCCAGGGAGAAGTCAAGATCATCTACGATCTCAGTCATGCCTAATTGATGAAATGCTCCAATAAGATGGTGTTGGAGGATAGCAAGATAAAGAGAAATAGTAGAGAATGCAGAAGAAATGTTGTGGGTTGGTAGGGGTTCTCGTTCATAAATGTTAGAAATGGCGATAAGTGTGGCGCACAGATTGTAAGCTTTTAACATATTTCCAAGAGAGGAATCTTTGTCAAAATAAGTGTCAAGTGCGATGGCAAGTCTGGAGTTTTCTAGGTTACATTGGAGGTCTTCAAAGGTAGTCTCATCAATGGAGATGAGAACATCAGCATAGGGAGAGTGAGTGATGATGGAAAAGTCATAGGGAAAGGAGATGGTATTGGATGGAGAGGACATGGTTGTTGAAGTATGATGGAAGGGTTATCATCTGTTGGAGGTTTGGGAACCAAACGTCTTAGGATGGGCCTTTTTATAGGCCTCAAGGATCTTCTTGGCATTCTTCAGGTTCCATTCTGGCTCCCATGAATCATCCTCTGGCGGATAGCCCTTCCATCGAATCAGGTAAGTTCGGTTATTGAGCGGGCCTCGATGTTTTAATATCCGCTCAATTTTGAATTGTTCTTCAGATGCAATTAGGTCTGGTGGGGATTTTGGGAAGTTCTCGATGTGTACGCTGTTTTTGTGATAGGGCGATAAGAGAGAAGCGTGGAACACAGGGTGGATCTTCCATGTCGGTGGGAGTCGGAGTTGGTAGGAGAGGGGAGAATAGACCTGCGTAATGGTGAAGGGTCCTTCTCTTTTTGGGGCAAATTTTGGGTTTTGTATGGAACGTCGTAAGTTCCGTGCTTCTAGCCACACCTTATCTTCTTTCTGGAAAGGTGTGAAGTTCTTCGTTGTTTGAGATTTCATGACCTGCTGGGCTAACTCATGCATAGCCAGGGCTTCATCTCTGGCAAAGGTGAGGAGTCGAAGACGTTCTTCGACTGCAGGGAGGTCGGATTCAGCAAGGATGGAAGGGAGGGAATGGGGTTCATACCCCATCATGAAGAAGAACAGGGACTTGGCAGTGATGGAATGGGGGCAGTGATTATGCACGAATTCTGCAAATGTAATATTCTCTGCCCAAGAAGTTGGATTACTCCCGCAATAGATCCGCAGGTAGGTTTCTACTTCTTGATTCACACGTTCTGTTTCTCCATCTGTCTGTGGGTGATAAGCTGTGGAGAGGGATAGATCATATTCAAGGATGCATCCAAGTTTTTTTGTGAAAGAAGAGGCGAACTGGGGACCTTTGTCGGAGATGATTTTATTGTAAAGGCCAAAGCGGGAATAGACCTTTTTGAAAAATAAAGTGGCGATGTTCTCAGCAGTAGCTGTTTTCTTGGTAGGGCATAGAATTACCCCCTTAGTAAGGCCATGGTCGACCATGACCAAAAGTGAATCAAAACCATCGGAGAGGAGGAGGTCGGTAATCAAGTCACAGGACACCTGCTGAAAAGGATGAGTGCAAGAGGAGGGAATGGGAAGAAGTGGGGGAACAGTAGGATGAGTGTTCGTCTTGTTCTGTTGGCAGAGGGCACATCCCTTGACGTAATTGTGGACGAACACTGCAGGGCCTGGCCACCAAAATTCAGAGGCAACCATTTGACGAGTTTTCAACATGCCAGGGTGGCCGGTGGCGGCGTGATCGTGAGAACGGGCGACAACTTCATGGCAAAGGGAAAGGTCATTTGGAACATAGACCTGGTTTTGGTAAGTCAAGACACCAGCATCGTATTTCCAATCAGAAAGACGGGAGCAAAAGTGAGTAGGGACTTCTCCAGCAAGTGCATGCAGTGAGTCAAGGACAATCGGATCAGAGAAGGAGGAGTTGGTGATTTTCTGAGATAACACTGTATCAATTAAAGAGACAAAAAGATTAGGGGAAAGGAGGGTGACATTTTCATTGTCAGTGGGGTTGTCAGGGAGATGATCAGGATGTTGTGAAAGAGCGTCCGGGGCAGTGAGAGTTTGTCCAGCTACATGGGTGAGACGAAGATCATAATCAGCGAGGTCAAGTAACCATCAGGCTTGGCGACGGTTAAGTTTCTGAGGTTGACAAAAGTACATCAAATTCTTATGGTTGGTAAAGACCTGGACAGAATAGGGGGATCCACAAAGGAAATGTTTCCAGGTGGAGAGGGCTCGAATGATTGCAAGGAGTTCTCGATCATATATATCATAGTTATGTTCAGCAGGGGAGAACATCTGAGATAAGTATCCACAAGGGTGCCAAGTACCATTGGTATCTGTTTGAAGAAGAATGCCACCTGAAGCATAAAGGGAAGCATCTGTGGCGATAGCGAAGGGTTTCAAATAGTCAGGGAGTTGGAGAACTGGTTGGAAAAGGAACGTCTTCTTGAGCGTATCAAAGGCATCTTGTTGGCATTCCGTCCATTCCCATGGTTGGGATTTCTTAGTAAGGTTGAGGAGGGGTCAGGCAATATCAGAGAAATGAGGGAGGAATTGGCAATAGAAGTTGGTGAAGCCTAAAAAGGATCGCACATCGTGAACTTGTTTCGGTGTGGGCCAATCTTGAATCCCTGCTAGTTTAACAGGGTCCATGGCGAGTTCGCCATTCTTAATGATCATTCCAAGGTATTCTATCTCAGAGATGTTGAACTTGCACTTTTCCAATTTGAGGTATAAGTCAAGTTCTTTCATGTGTTGGAGAACATGCTTTGTTTGGTGTTCATGTTCTTCTGGATCGTCTGAGAAGATAAGGAGGTCATCCATATATATGATGAGCCATCCTTTGGCGATCATATCTCGGAAAGAGTCATTCATGAAGCATTGGAATATTGCTGGGGAATTGGATAGGCCAAAGAACATGACCATTGGCTCAAAAAGTCCATGATGAGTGATAAAGGCGGCTTTCCATTGATCACTGTCCTTAATGTGGACGTTATTGTATCCCCATTGTACATCAAACTTCATGAAATGAGAAGCTCCTTTGAGCTTAGAGATGAGGTTGGAAATGAGGGGGAGAGGGTAAGCGTCGCGAACAGTATGTTCGTTGACATATCTGTAGTCTTGGCAAGGTTGAAGCCCGCCATCTTTCTTCTTTACGAAAAAGAAGGGAGATGCTTGTGGCGACTTAGATGGGTGAATCTTGCCTGTTCAGAGATGTTCATCAATAAAATCATCTGCTGCTTGTTGTTCATCTGGGGAGAGGGGATATATCTTGGAGATCTTCAGAATAAAAGTCTCCTTCATATTCAGGGTGTGGTCGTAGGGTCTAGATGGGGGAACGTGCTCTGTTGCTTCTTTGGAGAAGACAGAAGTGAATTCTTCATACTCAGTAGGAAGCGTGGTCTTTGGTTTTGCTTTTTCGGCTGCAATGGCTAACTCAGTTGATTGGGTAAGCCTTGCCACGATTCTGGAAATCTGTGGTTTTATAACCATTTGTCCTTTCATGCGATGAAGAGTGGAAATGGTGTAAAAGTCTAGTTGTCAGTCAACAAGTCATTCAGGGGTTTCTTTGTCAAGAAATTGGTTTAGTCCTTCAACTTCTATGTCGTCAAGGATAACATGTTCAGGAGGAGGGGTTTCTTTTTCAGGTTTTCCTTTGGAAAGGTAGGAAGCGTGAGTCCCTATATGTTCAAGGTAAAGATCTAATGATTTATCAATGGATTCGTCCAGAGTGACTATCCCTTTCTTCCAGTCAATGACTGGGTTCGTTTGCTCAAGCCAGGGGGCCCCAAGAATAACGTTTTTGTGTCCACAGTTCATGACGTAGAACTTGACCTTCTGCGTTTGTTCGCCGATCTTCATATAAAGAGTTGTAGAAAAGCGAACTGTCATGTTATGTGATTGGTCAGCATTTCTTGCTATGACTGGACAAGCAAGTCGTTCGAGGGGTATCTTATGTTTCTGTGCAAAGTGGTGGTCGATACAGGATATTTCAGCTTCAGAATCAATGAGAGCTGAAGTGTTGACGGTTTTCAAGGTTCCGGTGGTAGCAATAAGTTGAATTGGCAATCTAAGCGACTTTGATCGTCACTCTGCTACAAATACAGGAGAGCAGGTAACCTTGGAAATGGAGGGTACTGATGTTGATGCAGTCCTCCCATTTAAAAACCCTGTGGTTCAAAAAGGCGAGTGGAAAGTTTTCCCACTGTCTCTTCTTCGACATCTTCTTCGTCCTTTCTTTCTTCTTTTATTTCTACCTTTCGTATCTCCTTCCTTTCTGGTTGTCAGCGACAATCTGGACATTCTCTGGAGACATGTCCTTGCTTATAACAGTTGTAGCAAAGTCCTTGTCTCCCATGCTCAGCAACTTGTTCAATAGTCAGCTTATCCACATCCATGGTGTTTGGGTCGTGAGGAGTGGAAGTGGTAGTGTGTCAGTAAGGAGGGATATAGGTGGAAGTAGAGAATTGGGAATGCAGCCTTTTGATTCAGTCTGCAAGGTCCCATTGAGTCTTAAAGTGAATGGCCTTAGTATACCATTCAGTGATCTTGGTTGGGACAGTATCCATGGATTGGATTCGTCACATCAGGGAGGGGGGAATTCCGGCAGTGAAGTATGAAATTAGTACCGCTGAGTCTGTAGTTTTATTAAGTTCTGCCTGGACGGCTTTCATCTTGAACTGGTTAATGTATCCAGTTAAATTTTCATTCTTTCGGACACGATAAGTGGTGAGCCATCCTAGTGCCTGGTGTTTCTGATTGGAATGTTCGAAGTCCACCTTGAACTTCATAACAAAATCTGTAAAAGCCCCAAAAGATTGGGCATCCAACACCTGATTTTGGACCACAGTGTGTTATGAAAATTGCCATGATAATGCCATATAATATGCTTACTAAGCTATTCTTGCCGCTATAAGATAAAGTCCCAACACTCGATACTAATGAATTGCGTGCAAGCAGCATAGTGGAACCCTACCATTCAATAACAGGTCGTGGTTGTATTCCCTATGTACTGTATGAAGTGTACACTCAACATGAACCTAATGGTAAAGCTAAGTATTCACTTATTAATCTTATCGAGTGGTTGTCACATGATCTAATCTAATCGTGCGCCACAGTCACATGACCCTTCTTATTCCGCTCTTCTATCTCTGCAGGTCATGTGGAGGCTATGTAGCCATTTATGGTGATTGACTCATCTTGACTCCTTCATTCCGACTCAGCAAGGCTGTGGTATGACTCAGGAGCCTTCTTCGGCCCTATGGGCTATTCTTATTTCTTGACTCCTGATGACTCAGTCGTTAAGCTTATTGGCCAATAGTGTCTATCACTCGGCTGCACATTACTCAGCTTATTTGAAATACATGCTACAGATCAGTAAGGACCAATGCCTTAGCCAATAACAATAGTCACTTGCTGCTGCGCATTATTCAGTGTGACTCACTTTATTTCAAATAATGCTCATTAGCCTATGGCATAACTCGCTCTTATCTGTTGCTTACTCATAACATGTAGTATTAATAGTGTAGCCAATAGCGTATCTTTCTCTTGATGATTCAAACCTTGTATTAATGTAGCACTGCTGTTACAATTTCCTATTTCTTTCTACATTCGGTTTTCATTTGACGTCTTTTCATTTCCATTTTCATGCTTCCTTTGTAGTCTCTCGGATGCCATTCCCCTTTCTAGGAAGACTTCTTGTCATCCTCGTGTTCCCCAAACTTTTCATCATTAGCTCTTGGCATTCCCCATAGTATTGTTCTTCTACATTTAGTAGACACTGCTTGGTCCATTCGCCAACTGCGTAGCTTAAATACCCCATGCATGTAACAGTAGAGGCAAGCTAGTTCTATGCAATACCAGTGTAGTCTCTAGTCCTTCAAGTGTCGCTTCTAAGGTCTCTGGGTTACTCTAGTGACTAGAAGGTCTTCTTACCCAACAAGCGTAACAAAAGAACTAGCTTCTCCTTGCTGAGACGCTATCAATGCTCCAGCCATTCCTCCTCACTATTGTTTTCATGCTCCAACCCCTTCTCCCCTTTTCCCCGACTCCGAGGAAGAAGGATCCCCTATTGCCCTCTCCCCTGCCCAATCTACATACCACCTCCCTCCTTCTGCTCCTCCTTCCCCCCCTCCAGTCCTTACCCCTCTCGTACTCCTCCCTCTGTTACCAGCTCACTTACTTCCCCCACCACCACCTCCAGTTATGAACGTACCTGTCAACCCCCCCAAACAGAAGGTGGGGATGCCCTCTGACTTCACAGGGGAGACATCAAAAGCCATTAGTTGGGGTATGGCTATGACGGCATACTTCACATTGAACCCTACCATCCATATCACTGATGGAGACAAAATACTTGCCACTCTGAGTAAATTCACTAAGGGACAGGGTGTCTCCTTTGCTGAAAAGTGGTATACTCGATTAAACAACCCAGCTCTTCTCCCCATGCAGTTAACCTATGACGTTTTCATGGAAGATTTTGGAAAAACATTTTACCCCTACAACTTCAAAGAGGAAGCTCGACAAAAGATGTTAAATACCCACTGTTACGCGTGTGTAGACAAGAGGATCTTCTAGTCACTCAGAGTAATCCAAGGACCTTAGAAGTGAGACGAAGGGGACTAGAAACTACACTGCTATTGCGTAGAACTAGCTTATCGACTATAGTACATGCGCTAGGTATAAGTACAACCATCAAACAAGCACGGACCACGTTATACCTTGCTATGAAAGGAAACTATGGGGTAGTGGGTTTGACTATTGTGGAAATGTTGGGGACACGAGAACTCCATGAGAGGAGGCCTAGAAAGGAAATAGCATCCGGTGTAATGGAAATGAAAAGCGATAAGACAAAAACGAAAAGAAACATATGAAAAGAAACGTAGAGATAATACATTCGAACAAAACCATAACATAAGGTCTGCTGTAGCCTAAAGGACACCTGACCTTTTACTTCCCTATTCCTTATCAAGGAAGTCGTAGATGGCATCATCAGGGTCGTTGGGCTCCGCATCCAACTCTTGCCGACGAACTCGTTGTGGACACAATTCCCCCCAAGGGAGAGTCCAGCATTCGTCACATCCATCTGGTCCACATCTATACAATGGACAGGGATGACCCCAGTGCTGCCATTGACAATAAATGCATGCCACTTGTGGACAGTTGTGTAGATCATGGCCTGCTCCGTATACCGAACAAGAGGGACATTGGTGCGTCGGACACCAGATCCCCAGATGCATATCCACCTCATCGCACCACTCACAACGAGAGAACCACGTGGGTTCCACTACAGAAGAGGATGTGGCTGGCATGTCAATGTATGTGGGAGTGATAAAGGTCTGCACTTCCCCTGAGGGAGTTCATTTCTTCTTTGTTGCGGAGCGAAGGGAGTATGCAGGGGATGACAGAAGTCCATACATCATTACGGCTTTCTTCTTTCCTTTCCTGGATTTCTTAGGGAAATCAGACAGAGAGGGAGAGTCGGGATGGGGAAGAGACGGTAAGGAGGACGGGGAAACGGGGAGAGGGGTTTGTTCCTCCAAGATTGCGATTAATGGGGGAATATTCTCGACGTCAGAAGATAGTGAAGGAAGAGGAAGAGAGGGAATGATGGGAGATGTTGTCGGCGGGGTGGCTATCCCAGGTACAAGTGGGATGGAGGAGATAGAGGGGTTTGAAGGAGGAACAATGGATGCATAGGGAAGAGTATCAACCAGTTGATGGGTAACCGTGGCCTCGTTAGTATGAAGATAGTCATACCAGACGGTGGGGTGAAGGTAGCGGAGGAAGGGGCAAACAATGGGACCGATTAGTTCAAAGGGGAGTGAATTGATTACGTAACCCAATCCCAAGCGGTAAAGAAGGTCCAGTAACTGTAGTTTGGCTTGACTCATCAAGGTAGAACCCTTGGCAGCCAAAATGGAGGGGTGGTCAGAGGGAGTGGCAGCATTAAAGATGAGTCGAAAGGTACACAACATGAGGAAAAGCATACACGCGTCGTGTATGGTGGCATCCGTCATAGGCGATTCCATTATGTGCATGAACAACGGAGTGTCTTGTAGTACAGTGGCAAAGACGAGATGGCGGGGGAGTGGTGGCAAGAGGTTGGTCCAAATTGGGAAAATGGCAGGGACCTGATGAGTGGCATACAACAGAGGGGGAGTAGGGGAGGTGTTGCAAACAGGAGGCATGATGAGTTAGGAATGAGTTGTCACAATGAATGAACCTTTTTATATTGGTTTAACATGGTCTGTGCGCCATCTAAGTTCCGTTCCGGTTCCCAGGTATTTTCAGCATGAGAATATCCCTTCCATTTGATTAAATAATGCCGCATTCTCGTGCTTCCTTTATGTTGTAATATCTGTTCGATTTCCCATGCTTCATCTCCATCGACTTCCATAGGGGGAGGTCGTAATACATTTTTCCCATGTTCCACAGTTTCTCGATACGTCAAAAGAAGAAAAGCATGGAATGTGTTATGAAGTCGCCAGTTGGCAGGAAGACGAAGCTGGTACGAGATGGGAGATACTACTTTGATGATTTCGAACAGCCCTTCATGTAAAGGATTTAATTTCCACCAGGGAGTACTTCGGCGGAGATTTCGTGCATCTAACCACACCTTATCTCTGATTTTCCACAGACGGAACTTCTTGGTTATTCATTGCCTCATGTATTGTTGTGCCATCTTGTGGGCGCTGAGCACTTCTTTTCGGGCTTGATCAAGCCAGGTAAGTCGTTCAGTGAGAGCCGGAATGAATGTTTTGCTGAGGGGTGGGTACGCCTGCAGTTCATATCTGAGGATCAGAAAAAAGGGGGTTTGTTTCGTAATGGAGTGGACAGAAGAGTTATGTGTAAATTGAGCCATGGGGAGGAGATCTACCCATTTAGTTGGTTGATCTTGGCAGAACAAACAGAGATAAGTCTCCAGTTCTTGATTAACCCTTTCGGTTTCCCCATCCATTTGTGGGTGATAAGCGGATGACAGAGTGACATCATATTGGAGCAAACAGGCTAATTCTCATGCGAAGGCTGAAGCGAATTGTGGTCCTCTATCTGAAATAACTCGGTCATGTAAGCCTACGTGGGGAAAGACGTAGGTGTAGAAGAGATGAGCAATGTCTGCCGCATCTACTGTTTTAGCACAAGGAATGAAAAAGACCCCCTTACTAAGGCCATGGTTGACCACAACCAAGACAGAGTCAACAGATCCCACGGGAGGAAAAGCGGAGACAAGATCAACAGAAATTTGCTGAAAGGGATGAACAGTGGAGGAGGAGAGGGGGGAGAGGGGGGGAACGACTGTTATGCGAGGTGTAATTCCCTGCTGAAGGCGAAGACAATGAAGAACTCCTAGTCACAACAAGGGATCTTAGGAGTGGACCTGGAAACTAGGGAACTACGTGTATTGCGTAGATCTAGCTTAGGGTACATGTACATGTCGCTATGGGTATTTATACTAGTCCTCCCAGCGAACAGACCAAGCTATGCTAAGCTAAAAGAGGAACATTTGGGGTAGGGCTAAGGGTAGATCATGGGAAAAGTGGGGACACAAGGTCATCAACGATGACGAAACCTAGAAAGAAGAAAGCGTCCATAAATGGAAGGAAACATACTATGAAGAAAACAACAAAGAGCCGATGGCACAAGTACAAAAACCATAACACAAGGTGCTCTTGGCTAGGGTTGGCACTTTGCTTGGCCAGGGTAGTTACAGCATATGCTATATCTGGTCTGTTGGAAATCCAAGTGTGTGCGTAGTCACGACTGGCACCGGAGCGAAGCCATTACCAGAGTGCATGCGGATGAGAGTGCCACCACAGTACATTGACATCATATCATATGGACAAACTTTGTAGGATTCTCGTGTATGTATGTTTCTTTGTATACCAGTGTTTCTCCAGGTATTCCAGTACCCAGTAACTTTGCATATGATTTAGTCAGTACAGCCTTCTGTGTAGTATATAAGATGTGTAGTTTGTATTCAAACACCCCAGTCCATTGCATCATGCATACGACTAAGGTGAGTTTGTTAGCCTTTCACTATCTACTGATTGCTTACTCATATATAGTTAATCTTTTTAGGTAAATATATTAGTCTGTTGCATCATGCACATGACTGAGTTAATCTCTTTAGTTGTGTGCTCCCCAATTAGTACCTGTATTCCCACAGGTTATAAGCCCTGCTCCTGCCGATTGATTGAGATTATTGCAAATTTGTCAAAAGGACTGCTTTAACTGCATTGATTATCCTTTTTTGCCAACATGTCCACAGCCACTATTACTATAGACACCCTGCCAAGTGGTGTGCTGAAGCTTGATGTGAAGGGCACAAACTGGGCAATATTCCACTTTCGTTTTCAGGTTGCAGTCAAGGCCAAGGAGCTATAGGGCCACTTTGATGGGAAATCAAGGAACTCTGATTACAAGGCTACTAGTACACATGCACTGACTACTGATGAGATTGCGGAGAACACGAAATGGCTCAAGGACAAGCGGATGGCGAAGCACTTACTAACCTAGTGCATCCTGGACTCAACAGTGCTAAAGATCCAGTGGCAGCTGACAGTTGCTGAGATGTGGTCAGAGATTGAGAAAAAGTATACCCAAAAGAGAGCGTATGCCCAAACAGATCTGTGAACTCAGTTCCTGGAGTCAAGATTGCCAAAAGGGGATGATGTATGCCAGTTCCTGGATGAGCTAAGAACAAAGAAGAAAAAGCTAGCAGCTGTAGGGGTGGATATTGATGAGAAGGATTACCAATCCACTATTATCAAATCATTACCCAACTCGCTGGCCAACTTTGCTTCGAGCCAACTTACAGCCACATGCTTATTCAGCTCCACTAAGACCCTAGAACCAGACCTACTAATATCCATAATTGCTGAGAAGGCTGATTGCCAGAAGGCAAAGTACCCACCGAAGGGAGACTGAGACTGAGATTGTGACAAGGCTATGGCCATCAGTTCGTCGGAGAGCTTATAAAGAGGAAATGGGCAAAATGTTACACTTGTAGGAATCTTCTAGTCACTAGAGCAACCCAGAGACCTTAGAAGATGGCACAGAAAGGACTAGGAACTACACTTAGATTGCATAGAACTAGCTTACTCTTACAAATACATGCGCTACGTCTTTATCCTATGTCAACTGGCGAACGGACCAAGCTATGTCTACTAAATGAAGAAAGACAATACTATGGGGAATGCCAAGACACAGTTGTGGAAGTATTGGGGACACGAGGATACCACAAGGCAATCCTAGAAGGGAGATAGCGTCCAATGGTATGGAAATGAAAAGAAGAACAAAAGAAGTATGGCATAATAAGCAGATGAAAACTGTTTAAGGAAATTGTAACAAAAACCATAACATAAGGTCTGCATTAGATGAAAAGGGCACCAACCTTTCCTATTTTACTCCTTATCAAGAAAATCATAGAGCACATCATCTGGGTTATTGGGTTCTGTGTCTAATTCTTGACGGCGAACTCGTTGTGGACATAATTCCCCCTAGGGAAGAGCACAACATTTGTTGCATCCATCTGGTCCACACTTATATAGCAGACAGGAATGACCCCAATATTGTTGTTGGCAGTACATACATGCTATCTGTGGACAGTTGTAAAGGTCATGACCAGCACCATAGACCGAACACAAAGGGCATTGGTGTTTGGGACACCAGATCCTGAGATGCATATCTGTTTCATTGCACCACTCACAACGAGAAAACCATGCAGGTTCAATGACAGATGAAGATGTGGCGGGGGTGTCGATATAGGTAGGGATGGTGAATGAACAAGGAGCAACCAAAGGAGAGGTTAGTCTCTTCTTGGTGGATCGTAAATAGTAGGAGGAGGTAGGGAGCCCGTACGTTATTACTGCCTTCTTCTTGCCCTTCTTCGCCTTCCTTACGGAATCAGATTGTTACGCTTGGCCTGAGTAAGGACGAGCGTAGCCCTTGAAAAGGGGATCAGGTTCTTGGGCCTTCACGCTGAAGGTATCAATGCCTCACAAGCTGGAGGTCTTGGATCAAAGTATCAGTGCCTCGCAAGCTGGAGGTCTTGGATCAAAGTATCAGTGAAGTAGACCGTCTGACGAAGTGCAGAGCAAGACGTCGAGAGAAACCAATGGATCGATTGACTGGTAGGTCAGAGGATACAAGGGAGATTCTACTTAGAGTCTAGAGTACAATGTGCTGGGGTTTAAGTAAGTAACTAGACGGTGCATGGACCAAGTGGTGTCTACTGCGGAATGACTCATCAGGAGTCAAGTCGAGTCATAACCAAGGTAACTAGGCAACCATCAATCAACGGAGATGAAAAGGAACACAAGGCATATAAGAAGCTATGCCTAGAACGGAAATAGCGTCCAGATCATGAGAAAGAAAGACAAGGCAATGGAAAGGTAATCATACATTCGAGAAAGGAAAGATCAGGGAAAGATAATCAGGAAAAGGGGGTATCAAAGGAGTAAAACGTAACACAGATGGGGACAGCATTTCTAGATGAGGAAGAGAAGGGAGCAAGGGAGGGGAAATGGGAAGAGGTGTTTGTTCCTCAATGATTGTGACCAAAGGGGGAATATTCTCAATGTTGGAGGAAGGAGATGGAGAAGGAAGAGGTGAGACAACAGGGGATGTGGTAGGAGGAGTAATTGTCCCTGATATGAGCGAGATGGACAAAATCGACATGTTAGAAGGGGGAACAATGGAGGAATAGAGAAGGGTGTTGACTTGCTGATGGGTTACGGTGGCTTCATTGGTATGTAAGTAACCATACCAGACGGTAGGATGGAGATGGCGCAGAAAAGGGTAAACAATAGGACCAATTAGTTTGAAGGGGAGAGAATTGATCACATATCCCAGCCCCAGCTGATAGAGGAGGTCTAGTAATTGCAATTTTGCTTGACTCATTAGAGTGGAGCCTTCTGTGGTGAGAATAGAGGGCCGATCAGTGGGAGTGGCAGTATTGAAAACAAGATGAAATGTGCATAGTGTCAGGAAAAGCATATATGCGTCATGTATGGTTGCATTCGTTAAAGGGGATTCCATTACTTGCATAAACAGGGGAGCATCCTGCAATACGGCAGCAAAAACAAGACAACGAGGAAGTGGTGGTAGTAGATTGGTTCTGATAGGGAAAATAGCGAGGACTTGATGGGTGGCATAGGAAGGGGAAGGCATAGAGGATTGGTTGCAGGTAGCAGGTATAGTGAACTGGAAAGATGACTTCTACAAGGAGTGAAGGTTTTTATATCTCCCCAATAGGGTCTGCGCACCAATTAAGTTCTGTTCCAGTTCCCAGGTATTTTTGGCATGGGAATATCCTTCCCATTTGATTAAATAACACTGAGCCTTCACTGTGCCCTTGTGTTGTAATATCTGCTCTACTTCCTATGCTTCATCTCCGTCGACTTCCATTGGAGGAGGACATAATGAGTTTTTCCCATGTTTGGCTGTTTCTCTGAATGTTGAAAGAAGCAAAGCATAGAAGGTATTGTGAATCCTCCATTTGGTAGGGAGATGGAGTTAGAAGAAGACGAGAGAGACCACTTTAGTGATTTTGAATGGACCTTCTCATAATGGATTTAATTTCCACCAGGGTGTGCTTCAGCAGAGATTACATGCATCTAACCACACTTTATCCCTGACTTTCCAAGAACAGAACTTCTTTGACATTCATTGCCACATATACTATTGCACTATTTCATGTGCACTGAGTGCTTCTTTTCGGGCTTTATCAAGCCAGGTTAACCGATCGGTTAGAGTGGGGATAAATGTTTTGCCAAGGGATGGGTAAGCTCGTGGTTCATATCTGAGGATTAGAGAAAAGGGGGTTTGTTTGGTAATGGAATGGACCAAAGAGTTATGCATGAATTGTGCCATAGGGAGGAGATCTACCCATTGGGTTGGTTGATCTTGGCAAAACAAGCAAAGGTATGTTTCCAATTCTTGGTTCACCCGTTCCATTTCGCCATCCATCTGAAGATAATAGGCAGATGATAAGGCAACATCATATTGTAGTAATCAAGCTAGCTCTCATGCAAACACTGAAGCGAATTGTGGACCTCTGTCTGAGATAACTCTGTTGTGGAGGCCCACATGTGGGAACACATGTGTGTAGAAGAGGTGAGCAATACCTGCTGCATCGATCGCCTTCAAGCAAGGGATGAAAAAGACCCCCTTACTAAGGCCATGGTCAACCACAACCAGGACTGAATCCATGGAGCCCACCAGGGGAAAAGCGGAGATGAGGTCCACGGAGATTTGCTGGAAAGGTTGAACAGCAGAGGAAGAGAGAGGGGAAAAAGGAGGGACAACAAGGTGCATATTGACTTTACTCATTTGGCAGAGAGCACAGCCCAAGACAAAACAGCAAACGAAAGAGGAAAGGCCAGGCCACCAATAATCGCATTGAAGAAGGGCCATGGTGTGAAAGACACCACCATGGCCACCAGCAAGGGACGTATAGACGGAGGAGACGAGGTCATGTCAAGCGAAAGGGGGTATATAGAGGCAATTACAAAAATACAAACACCTATCAGAAAACAACCAGTCAGCATGAGTGGAGCAGGGAAAGAGAAAGGAGCCCTCATGCATATGATCCAAGGCAGAGAGGATGAGGGGGTCGGAGAGAGAAGAAAGATGGATTTTATTGAGGAGCATGGTATCAATGAGGGACACAAAGAGAGTATCAGGAAGGAGAGTGATGTCGATGTTGTCAACAGAGATATCAGAAGAGAGAGAACAAGATAGAGCATCAGCAGGTCCCATAGCTGTACCGGGTTGAACAGAGAAGTGAAGGTCAAAATCCTGCAGGAATAACATCCAATGTGCTTGACAGCAAGACAAGCGATGTGGCTGATGGAAATACGAGAGATTTTTATGGTCAGTGAGGATTGTAACAGGGAGACTGGTCCCCTGGAGATAATGATGCCATTCAGTAAGGGCGTGAATGACTGCTAAGAGTTCCCTATCATAGATATTGTAATTCTGCTCAGCTGGGGAGAAGGTATGGGAGAGATAGCCATAGGGGTGGAGATCACCATTTCCATCATATTGCATGAGAATGCCCCCAGATGCTAGTAGAGAAGCATCCGACATTATGGTGAAAGGTTGTCGGAGATCTGGGAGTGTCAAAACAGGTGTGGTGATGAAGATACCTTTTAGCTTGGTGAAGGCTGCATCGCATGCTTCAGACCAATGCCAAGGATGGTCTTTTTTTGTAAGCTGATAGAGGGAAGCGGCAATTGTTGCAAAGCTAGGGATGAAATGACGATAAAATTTACAAAACCCCAGGAAAGAGCGAACACTTTTAAGTGAATAGGGTGGGACCCAGTCCATAACTGTGGTCACTTTGACAGGATCCATCCAAAGGCTGTTGTAGGAGACAATCATACCAAAATATTCAACTTGCAAAGTGTCAAAAATGCATTTTGACAGCTTCAAATAAAGGTCATGCTCGCAGAGATGGAGAAGGACCTTTCTTGTTCGGTCATGATGGAGAGAGAGGTTGGAGGAATGGATAAGGAGGTTGTCCATATAAATGATTAACCATCCTTCTGCCAAATAATTGTGGAATATGTGATTCATCATTGCTTGGAATGTAGCAGGAGAGTTGCATAGCCCAAAAAACATCATGGTTGGTTCGAAGAGGCCAAAGGGTGTGATAAAGGCTGCCTTCCATCGGTCTTCGGGTCGAATGAGCACATTGTTATACCCCCATCTGATATCCATTTTAGTGAAAATGGACGACTATTGTAATTTATCAAACAGGTCAGAAATGAGGGGCAGTGGATAGGCATTTTTGATAGTGTGTTCATTTAGATACTGGTAGTCTTGACAAGGATGGAGATCCCCGGTCTTTTTGGGTACAAAGAAAAAGGGGGATGCTTGAGGTGAAGTTGAAGGGACAATCCGTCCCATTGCCAAATTTTTGTCAAGGAATGCTTTGCATGCACTTTGTTCGGCTGGGTTGAAACAATAGATTTTTCCGATTTTTGGAGTGAATTCCAGAGTTAACATAATTGCATGGTTGAATTTGTGTGAGGGAGGAAGGGTACCTATCTGTGGTTCTCCAAATATATCTTTGAAGTCTAAGATAAAAGAGGGAAGAGATGTCTGTTGTACTGCGTGTTCCAATGCAAGGGAAGTGGATAGCGTGGTTTTTGCAATAGAGTGAGAGGGTCAATACCGTTTCTTCCATTGTTGAGTAATCCAGGAGTCTGGAGAAATATGCAGGAAACAAGTTATTAGGACATTGTTGGAGTACGTTTCATTTATTGGTAATCCCGGGAGATATACTTCCCCTTTTGTCCAGTTAATCAATGAATTGGTGTGTTGTAGCCATGGAAGGCCAAGAATAGTTGTTTCTTTCCCAAGATGAGTAATAAAGAATTCCCAGGTGGCGGTCCATCCAGGGACTGTAGTGACAAGGTGTGTTTTATGTGTGATCCATGCTTCTCTATTCTTGGTTCCGTCTACGTTTCGTACTTCCAGAGGAGTGGGAAGGAGGGTCAGGGGGAGACAATGTCATTTCACAAAGACAGAATCAAGGAAACTCCCTGTTGCACTGCCATCAAGAAAAGCGGAGGTGTTGACTTTTTTATGGCCTAGTTGCAAAGAAAGGGGGAGATGCATAGATTTTGTCATTTTCCCATTCATATACATAATGGCCAGTTCACTAGATAAGGGGGAGGAAGCTGTCAACTCAGCTTTTCCCCTTTTTAAAAATCCACTTCTACTCTGGCAATTTCTTCCCCAGATATCCCATTTTCAGTGTAACATGCTTGTAATACTTGGTGGATTTGATCTGGGGTTGTTCCTTGCGCTACTAGAGTAGCAATATACTGGTCTAACCCGTTAGTGGCAGCAGTTCAAATGTTTTGCCATACACCATTCTGTCCTCCATTTGTTGTGGAAGTGAGGCATTGGTGAAAGAGATTGTTCGAAGTTGGATGGTGTTACAATCACGTCACGTCTTTTCCTTCTTCATATCTACTTGTCTTGTCGTCTCCTTTGCTTACGTATCCTTTCTTCTTTGGACACTATTCCTGTTATGCAAAACATAGTTGAGATGAAGCGACAAGGGACGAAGGTCGGGAATTCCTAGTCAACTTCGGATTGACCTTAGGAATGACTCAGAAACTAGGGAACTACGTATGATTGCGTAGAACTAGCTTACTACTACAAGTACATATCGCTGAGTATTTATACGTGTCCTTACGGCGAACGGACCAAGCTATGTAAAGCTAAATGGGGAACGTTTGGGGCAGGGCAAAGGGTATACTGTGGGAAGAATGGGGACACGAGGCAGTCAACAGAGACTGAGCCTGAAAGGGAATAGCATCCAAAGAAGAAAGGATACGTAAGCAAAGGAGACGACAAGACAAGTAGATACGAAGAAACAAAAGAACGCAAAAGGAAAAGACATGACGTGATCATAACAAAACCCCCGAGTTAAGCATAAAGTCACCGACTTTTACTCACGAACGATATAGTCGTAATCGTCGGGCAAGTCCTGGTGAAGGATAGCCTCTTCCTCCTGAAGATATTGAGCACGAACACGACGGGGGCAGAGCTCACCCCAAGGCATGGACCGACATTCCTCGCATCCAGCCGGGCAGCAGCGATAGAGGGGACAAGGGAGACCCCAGTGGGATCCAGCACAATAGGGGCAAGCGCTGGCTGGACAATTGGCAAGAAGATGTCCTGGGGCGTACGAGTAACATGAAGGACATTGGTGATGAGGACACCAAATGCTGATATGGGTGTTGTATTCGCCGCACCATTCGCAGTGAGAGTGCCAGTCTTCGTCAAATGCAGTTGTTGAAGAGGAAGCATGGAGGTTACTCATCTCGTCAGGAGGGGAAGGGTGGGGAGCAGGAGTTGGACGTGATCGTAGGTTGTAGGCGGGAGAGGAAGAGAGGCCGTAGGATGCTTGCAACGCCTTTTTCTTCCCTTTCCCCTTCTTCTTTGTCCATTTTCTGGACGGAGTGGAAGTTTGGGCGGTGTGTGGGGCGACGGGAGAGGGGAAAGGATGGTCACGGGGGATTTCGGGTAGAGTAGGTGGGGGTACAGGGAGTGGAGTGGTTGACCGCGAAGTCGCGGGGGTTTCTAATGGAGGAGGGGGGGATGAAGCCGGGGATGAAAGGTACTCTCCAGGCATCTTGGGAGAAGTGGATTGATTGTCGGCAACGACTACTTCAGGGGGTTCCGGAGGAGAGAGAGAGAGAGAGGTGGAAGAGGGTAAGATGTTACAGTGGTTATGGTGACCGGCATCTCTTGTTGTTGCAAGTAGGAGAACCACGCCGATGGATGCATTGCGACGAGAAATGGTCGCACAATGGGGCCGATTATATCAAATGGAAGGGAGTTGATAACATACCCAAACCCTAGGCGGTACAGCAAGTCTAATGTCTGGACGCAAGCTAGTCCGAGACAGGTGACGCCTTGTGCGGCTAGAGGTGGGGGTTGATCCGTCAGAATAGAGGAGTTAAATATGAGGCGGAGAGTGGCAAGGGTATGATAAACCATACACACCTCTTCGACGGCTTGGTCCATCACTTCAGATTCCATGGCTCGAGCGAATAGGGGGGCGTCTTGTAGAACAGTGGAGAAAACGAGCTGGCAAGTGATATTTGGGAGGAAATTTACGCGGATGAGGAAGACAGAAGGGATTAAATGACCAGAAGTAATTGGTCGTGGGGAGGCGTTTCGAGTTGCGGGCATATTGGAGGAGGGGGATGAAGGGGTAAGGAAGGTTAGAGGGACCGTTCTCATTTATATATTGTGAGCAGGGTCTGTGCATGAGTCAAGTTCCGTTCCGGTTCCCAGGTATTTTCAGACCATGGGTAGCCCTTCCATTTGATAAGGAACTGTCTTTGTGCCTTCGTTCCTCTATGATCCAATATGCGCTCTATCTCCCACTCCTCATCTCCGCCGATGTCCAAAGGAGGTGGGCGCAATGGGGATTTCCCGAACTCCGCTGTTTCGCGATATGGAGATAGAAGGGAGGCGTGAAATACATTATGAATTTTCCATTGTTGGGGCAGGCGCAACTGATACGCCACGGGAGAGATGACCTTCGTAATTTCAAATGGTCCTTCTCGCAAGGGGTTTAATTTCCGCCAGGGGGAGCTTCATTTCAAATTTTTGGCTTCTAGCCACACCTTATCGCCAACTTTCCACGGACGGAACTTGCTGTGCAGTCATTCTCTCATCACTTGTTGAGCCAATTGATGAGCAAACATTGCCTCGTTTCGTGCCTTGTCCAACGTGGTAAGATGTTCCGTCAGAGAAGGGAGGAAGGTTTTGCCGATGGGAGGGTAGGCACAGGGTTCGTACCCTAAGATCAACGAGAATGGGGAGCATTTGGTGACGGAGTGAACGGAGGAGTTATGGACAAATTGGGCCATAGGGAGTAGGTCCACCCAAGTTTCTGGATGGTCTTGGCAAAAGAGGCGAAGATAGGTTTCAACTTCCTGATTTACGTGTTCA
>JBBPJT010000540.1:0-20546 GCA_038088895.1 Xerocomus potaroensis
TCGCAAACGGAAACTGCCAGTGTGTTCTCTTCCCATCAGGCATTCAATTATTAATAGCACTTTTGCTTTTTCTTGCGTCTACGCTGCCACTAGTGTATGGCTGTCGCACTGTTTTCGTCGAAGAGTGTGCATCATCATTGCAGTGGCGATCTAGGTTGGCTTTCCGGGCAAAGCGACAACGCCTCCCACTCGAGCAGGATGATGTACCCCATTCAAGGTCACCCCAGTTCTGCATGTTGACCCTACCGAGTCGTGAGATGACCAGCGAGATTACTCAACGAAAACCGGTCGAGCACGGTGTCTCGACAGACAAGGCAAAGGTGCATGCATTTCTGGGGGGGGCAATGGGCTTCTTCAATGCCATCCATTCCTTTCAATGTCGACCGTATCAAGCAGAGAAAATCCTGGAGGTTTTGCGTCAACGAAACGCGAGCACCACCACCGATCGATCGGGATCATCTCCAGGTAAACGTACCCGCGCCAGAGCCATCCGTGGCGAAAAGGACAATCCATAACCGTCGAGGCCGTGTTCATTTCTCCGCGTTGCCCAAGCACAAAAACACGCAA
Source organism: Xerocomus potaroensis (assembly GCA_038088895.1). Classification (NCBI taxonomy): domain Eukaryota; kingdom Fungi; phylum Basidiomycota; class Agaricomycetes; order Boletales; family Boletaceae; genus Xerocomus; species Xerocomus potaroensis. The sequence continues at coordinate 568 of JBBPJT010000540.1, forward strand.
GGAGATGCAGCGCGAGGGTTGTCACAAGCACGTCACTCCAAACCGCGTGCCCAGGCTGGGCAAAGCACAAGTGTATCCCCGGAGAGGGCGTCGGAGTCATCGATTTTTCCCTAGCCGGTTATACCGAACAGGAAAATAAAGCATGGGCGATTTTCGTTCGAGGACAACGACCTCGTCCAGCTGATCGGTCTGTCTAGAGAACTTGTAGCAGTGAGTCGCTCGGAGCGGTCAAGACGGCAGATTTTCGCATGAATGCAATACATCGCCCTCGTTTGTTGTCGAGCAACCTTGCATCTGAAAGCGCCTGTTGAACTAGTAGCAGACCGAAACCCTATACTATTCCGTTCTCGACCGCAAGAGAAAAGGCAAGTACCGAAGTTCGATGGGTCCATCCACTTGGATCCTAGACTTGTTGGCGCTCAAGTACTGTGATAGTGTAGTACAGATCTCCGCACAGAAACATTGGTGAGTGCAAATAGGCAAGTGCAACACAAGCGAATATCGAGGCTGGCCTCTAGTCAACCACACGGACATCATCATCATGGATGTAAATAACGAGAAGGGGTAACAACAATCTAAACGCAGGACGAACACGAACAAGACGACGACCATCGAGGCCTCACCCACCCGACTCTCCCGCAGCCTGGACGATGCTATACACAATCGCCGTCACGACGAGCGCAGCGGCGACCACAAACGACACAGCGCTGATGCGCGTCGGTCGGACTGGCGAAGTCTGAGGTATACACGGGAAGGCCCTGAAGACCGCGGGCTGCTCGTCCTCGGCCGTTGTCGGGGACATGGTCAGCCGTACTTCGCCCTGTAAGATGCTGTCCGATTTTGTATGGGAGCTTGCGCCCGCACGGGAATGCCGCTCGTCCATCATGCTGACGGGGGGCTCTGTGCCGGTGCTTACGCTCGGCCGCGAACTACGTGTGCCGAGAATGCTCCGCATGCTGTGCGACCGCGATCTCATCGAGGTAGGGCTGTTGATCAGCAAAAACTCGTCCATGCCCGTATTTGACGAGTGTGTAATCGAATACGAGGGAGAGAGCGAAACGGAGAGTGATGGCCGCCGTCGCTTGTCACTCGTCTCGCTAGCGGCCTTGTCAGGTGTTTCTAGAAACAGTATTGGGCGATCCATCACGTTGGCTACCGATGGCTCGGTGGCCTCGTTGACGACTTCCTGGCCGTAGTAACGATGCTTGGATGGCGAAGAGACGCGATTCATGACTTGCATTGGGATCCCGCCTGTAGCCGGCTTCTCCACTTCCTGAGACACTCTCGATACGAGTGATTTGTCTCCATCCGTGCTATCGGGTTCCCTATCTGTCGAGTCGGTGATGATCACAACAGGTATATTCTCCGCAGGTGTCATGGTTAATTCTTGTGCCGCGGACGGACGGACTGGCGTGCAGGGTGTAGCGATCTCGGAGGCAGGTGGCATTTCCGGAGAGACGCTTGCATCGAGTACTGCGGAGGCCATGTGTCGCTTTGACAGGATAAATAATATGAAGGGGACGAGTAGATTAGAAGGTGATGTAAATATGAGCGAGGACCAGTTTAAGATTGTTGGAAGGGAATTCTGAAACAAGCCGTTGGCATCCGAGTGTCGTCTGAGAGACACATGTCAACGTACGTTTGTCTGGAATGGTATCACGACGAGCCAGGGGAATATTGCCGACCAAAAGATCGCCATTTTATTCGAACATATATTGCCGCGTAAGAGGTTGTAGCGAACGACGATGGTAAACACGGGAATTGATGTGATGAGCACGGCTAGCGAATGAGGACGCGGTCAGCATAGGCAGTGTGGAGAAGGAAAGGCGGACCTAACGGAAATATGTAACTCGACACTCGGGCAACTGTGCTCAAGGCGCCATGGCCTGTATCTGAGGCGAGGACTTGCAAGAGTGTTGCATTATTCGAGAGGACGAAGGCTAGACCGCCCATCCATCCCACAGGAATATAAATGAGGCAGGATATGATGATTGACAACCATACTGCGCGACGAATGTTGACAGAAGGGTGTGTATTATTTACCCAAGCTGGAATGGTGGTGACCTATACAAGTTGTGAACATTGGGCCGAAGGAATGGATAAGCAAGGACGGACGAACGAGAAATTTGACAGGACGAATCCTGCGACAGTGGATTGAGTGTGACCTACGACCGGGACGCGATTAGTTTGGAGGCCGAAAATGGCGAAAATAACAATCCAGATAATAGTAATGAGGATGAGGACGACAAACGACGCCACTTGGAATATGATGTTGTCTACGAGATGGACGAGGCTGAGCGGGAGGATAAGGCAGAGTGTGATCTAGGAACGCCATGAATACGTAAAGCGTGAAACGCGGCGTGGTGCTCACCAGTGTCCCAAACGAACCAAGGATATGACCGGTAAATGCACTTGCAGAGTTGGATGGAAATTGATTCACTGGGTTCGTTGAGCACGCACCCATGCGCAGAGAAAGAAGACGAAGACGAACCGCAGGTCCAGCCATGGGAAAAGCTGACCGCACAGGTCTTGTGAGCGACGCTGATAAGGAACGCGTCCATGCTCTGACAAGCAGTGAAGAGAGGGACCCGAGAAGGAATAGACCGTTACCTGGAAAGATTCTAGCAAACTGGCAACGACGAGTGTCTCCATGGCGAGATACAAGAGGGCTTGAACGACAATGTGCCACTTTCTGCCCAGAAAGAGGTGTGCGATGGTCGTGAACTCGATCGACGCCTGGAACGACTCGTTTCCTTCGATGGACGACATAATTTCGACGACGAACAGCGCGGCTGCCCCGGACAGCAGAGATATTGCGGCAAAGGTGAGGATGGGGCTGCGGCGCGCGATGTCACCGAGAATGTTTTTGGGATAGATCAAAAACGCACGTTAGCCATCCCGCCTGTTGGAAAAGAAGCGGAATGACGACTAATGAAGGCCCGGTGATGCTGGAGACAAGGAGAGCGACACTCCCTATAGAATTGATGGTACGGGGCATGCTCGGGTGTTGGAAGAGAAGAAAGAGCAGAACAAGACTCGGTATGTGGCTCCACACAAATCGGCTGTACAGCACCGCAATCACAAAATTCCAATACGATTCCGGTACAACACGTTTCGTAGTCACTTGATGTCGGTCAGGTCTCCCCCAGCAGCTCTCTCGATGACCTTCAGCATCATCTCCAACCGCTTTTCCATTCCCTCCTTTTGTTTCTGTTTTCCCCGACGGCGTCCCGTCGCACCTTCGTCTTCCTCCTCGTCTTCATCTCCTAATCGAGTCCGTTCCACCATAAACTCGCCTACGAAGGCCGCCACGGCCTGTTCTCCCACCTCGGCATGTGCGCGATTCCCCCAACGCCACTCGTACGCTTGTGGATTGTCTTCGGCATTTCCGTTCCCCTGTGTGGCTGGGGCACGTCCGCGGCGCTTACCCATCGTGGCTTTGGGATCCCCGATACGAACACGATCCAGATAGCCTTGCCGAACAAGCTGTTGAAAAAAGACATCGATAGACATGGCACGGTGGGCGTATTGGGCGTTGGAGGGGATCATGTCGTTCTGTGAAATTCGGAGGCGATTCAGGTTCGCCCTGAGGTCCACTGGCAAGCGGTAAGAAAAAGGAAACGCGTGGATAGAGTGTAAATGAACGCACGTTCCGAGATGACACGTCCGTTGACCAGGATGAGCGTCAAGATGACATGGAGCAACCCAAGCGCGCCGAGTTGGTCGGCGGTGCTCCAACCAAGGATGCTACCGTAGTTGCGAGGCACCTCGTCATCGTCGTCGTTGTCGTCGTTCCCTTCGGCAACTTCTTCTTCGTAGAGATGTTCGTCAGTCAAGGCGGCTTGTTCAATGATGGTGGGATCCAAAGTGGAGCGGAGGATGTACGTTTTCGACCCTGCGGCGGTGGCTAAAAAAAGTGTTGTCACGAAGGAAATGAAGAGAATTGAGAAAAAGCGGACCCCTCTTCTTGACACCGGTGGCGTTTTGAAGATCGTCTGCATGATCTTGGTCACGGTAATTGCGAGCTTGAAGCTCGACAAGCTCCATGGCAAATGTTTTGCGGAGAAGGACTTGTGCCCTGAGTAACACGTTGTTGAACGAACGCGTATGAGAGCCGAGGACTAGACAGATCCTGAGAGGGACGAATGTACAGGTAATGTGAGCGTACCTTTCTTGTTAATCTCCTCGCGACGCAAGGGAACACGTTTGTGCTCACTGAAGAGCGCAAGCCGAACTAGATCGCGTGCTTTCTTGTCCAGATACTGGCGAGCGAGGGTATGAAGAAAGAAAATCCGACGCGGGGGGGGCGCGACTTACATCGTCGCCGTCTTTCGCTTGTGCCTCGGACGCATCGTCGTCGCCGTTTAACTGAGCGTCGCCATCATCGTCCTCGTCCTCAGAATCTGTACGCCGCGCATTTGCGCGTTGTGAGTGATATTGAGCTCGCTGACGCTGTGAGCGACTTGGACCAGCGTGGGGCATAGTAGTCGCTAAAGTTGTTGAAGCTTAATTACATTCCCTTTTGACACGGTCCACCTAGGCAAAGGTCAGGGACTTTCAATGTGCAATGTGCACTGGTTGCATTGGCCCAATCGAGTTGTCGGAGATGAGGGTGGCCTTGTCCTCATTCACACAGCTTGTCACTGACCAACTCACAGAAGTCGCTTGACTGAGTCGTGTTCGCTTGAACGCATCCATGTCTTTGGCGGAAATTGCGGCCAACGTGGACGGTGCATTCACCAGCATTCCGATCATGTAAGTCCGATGGTTACTGTCAGTCGTTTCTGCGGTAATTTGGTCCGCTCGACAGAAACCTGAGTAGGTGTGCCACACCAGAAGGACGGCTGGCCACAGCACGTGAGGTTCGAGATGCATGTATAAAGGTCGGGTTCTTTTACAGTATGCACCAGTTCTCATACAATGCGCCTCCGCTTATTGTACACGTTCCAGTCCAAAACCATGGCATTTCCCAGTCGTGCGTGGATAAGGTCTTTGAAGCGACAAAGACCTATTTCAATCTTCCTATGGAAACAAAAATGAAGGCATGGCTGTCATCATACAATCGCTCATACAATCGTTCACCGATCGGCTAATTTCATCACGAAGCTGTATCACCAGGCTGTCGCAAATTTCAAAGGATACAATCCACCCCTAGATTCAAACGTTGATCCAAGTAACAACAGCCAAGGTGACTTTCACGAAGGGTTTGAAATAGGATGGGAAAAGATCGAAGCGGATCCACATGATGCAAAGAGGAAAAACGACGGTCCAATGGCGGGTGCAAACGTATGGCCCTCGGATGATCATCCAGAATTCCGAAATGCCTGCCTCGAATACTAGTGTGCCCCTCAACTAAACACAACGGCCCTTGCATCTAACGCTTTAATTCAGCCACGCGGTGGTGAATGTTGGAAAAACCTTGTTCCCGCTTTTCGCTTTGGCTCTTGATCTACCCGACACATATTTCGATGACAAGGCAGGTTCGATCATTTATATTTTATAGTAGATTGCTCATCAAGTGACATCAGACGCAGAACTCTGCTGCGATCATGCGTGTACTGCATTATCCGGCGCGAGACGCATACCCCGAGGTCGATGACAACACCATGGGTGTCGGAGCCCACACCGAGTACTTGTTGTTCCTCCCCCTGTTTCCACATTTACTCATCATTGTTTCCGTAGCTTCGAGGTTAGAGGGTTATATCTTGAAGATGAATATTGACTCAATGCGTTCCTAGTGTTTCACCATCCTTTGGCAGCAACCCGGAATCCAGGCACTTCAGCTCATGAATTCGGAGGGAAAATGGATAGATGCACCCGCTATCGAGGATACATTGGTGGTCAAGTGGGTCGTATCTTCCGGACTTTGTCTGAATGCTCATTATGCTTGTATCAGCATTGCTGATCAACTTTCAATGTGGACAAGTGAATGCTATTTGTGAGCGTTGGATACCAAAGTTCATTGCTTGATAGACGATGTATTCAAGTCCACATTCCACCGAGTCGTCAACAAGAGTGGAGAGGAACGATATTCGATTCCCCTGTTTTTTGGGACGGATTATCACGTGAAAATCGAAGTATGTAAACTCTTCCTTGACAAATTGGCATTATGTTTATGCCTTGACAGCCTATACCAAGTTGTGTGTCTGCAAACCGGCCGGCGAAATACAGCCCCATCACTGCTGGAGAACATGTGAGCAAGCGACTCAAAGACACATATCATACAACATAGTGACATCACATGTAAGTAAATATCTTATTCCATAAGTGCCATTTTCACTCCTACATGGCCCAGAGCGTATATGAAGCTGGAGAAAATGGCTATGGTTTTTCAGTTCGAGTCGGTGTAACAGATTGATGTATTGAATATTGGGGGTTGGACTTGGAATCTTTGTCTTTGCTTATCATGTCTGTCTTGTTGTGTCAGATCTGTTATATGCTCTGAAATAGGATCCTGGATCTACCCATTGATAGTTGGTTCACACTTAGGGTTAGGTTAGGCCTTAGTTGGGGTCGAAGTCGCGTAGCAATCTCTTTTTCCTCGGCGACTTATAGGGGCCGGCACACATTACATACAGAGTGAGAACTGGATAATTAACGAAGTTAGTCAATGCCAATATGACGGCCTAGAGCTCGACAAAAAGCCTGCCGTGGCTAATGGCGGGAATACTGAGGGATCGGGCGAGACAGAACTTGACCACGATCCATTCGATGACTACGAAGGGTTGAAGACAAGGAGCGACTCGTCTACATCTACGTGGCGCGGGGAGAAGATATATACATACTACGTGATGTGTACGCCAATGGGGTTACATTGACATCTAAAAGCGGACTGCATGTCTTTAATCATCTGACTGATAGCCCACCGTGGTTAATGGCGGGAACACTGAAGGATCGGGCGAGACGGGACTTGACCACGATCTATACAGGCGACTACGAGAGGCGAAGACAAAGAACAACTAAGCTACATCTACGCGGTGCGGCGAGATATATCAAGAGTGCACGTGATGTGTATACCAATGGGCTTACACTGACTCGCTGTAGCCAGTGGCCACTAGAGTTCGCAGAAATAATAAGACGACGGATCGACTTTTCCCCACCGGTAGTCCGACCCGTATTATCAATCATTCTCACGCTTGTATCCTCAAGTCCTCAAGTATTTCTTTCCCAAAGCCTGCCTAGAATTAAAATTACCCTGACGGTCAATGATCATCGGGGTTGTATATACACTTGGTTTTCCCGTGCTACGCCCCCTTTTTCTATTTCCTGGCATACGCCGACCTTGCAGATTTTCCAGCTTCCCCTCTGTAGGAGTCTGATGCAAGATTCTTCTAAGTTGTCATACGGAGCTGTATTTTTCTTCGTGAGCAAATCGTTACTGGGATTAGTCTAGGAGTGCAAGCGGGACACTGCAAACAAGGTCTAAGACAGGCCGTCCCTCTACTACTAACTAAGGGCATTACAAGCACACGCTTATATAATCACATATGGACCTTCCCACTGCAAGTGACCACTTTGTGCGTGGCACAACGTCGACATCGTACACGGCGACTATGGATCCAACAACACAACGAAATCACAGAGGATTGCGCACAAATGGACATGCGGAAAGCGGCAGCTCAGGAAGACGCGTCCACCATGGAAACAAACGATGGGTCGCGGACGGTGTCACCGGACGCAGTGGTGCAACCACACCTCATACCGGGAGCGACAACGAGCGTTGGGAAAGAGGCGGACACAGAGGTGGTGGAAGGGGAAGAGGTCGCAGTGGTCGTGGAAGAGGTGGCAATGCTACCGTTACTCTTCGCCGAAACGGTGCACTCGATGGCGCTACTACCGGAAGCGAGGGAGAGCACAGCGAGGTGGAGGAGGAGTATGAAAATGAGGAGCTGGATCCGAATGAACCAGAGACGCCGGAAGACCGTGAAAAATTTTGGCAGGAGGTGCGTCGTAAACACGCTATCTTATGGTGACGCTCTCCATGTCCTCGTTCGCTAGTTGGTCAGGGCGCGCGAGGTTGAGCGCAGGAAAGCCATTGCACAAGGCAAGATGGACGATCCCCTCAAACCGAAACGTCTCGAGGATGCGATTAATATGGTTGGCACATGCATGGATATGTGTCCTCGCTTTGAACGATATCGACGTGAGCGCGAGAACAACCTATTCGAATGGGAAACGGTGGGGATCCATGGCTTTCAAATGTAGGCGATACTGGGGTTTTGCGCTCATCCCTCCCGTAGGTCCCTGGCACCAAGAGAGTAGACCACAAACGAGCCGTCAAGGCCTATGAACGTGCAGCTGGAGATAAGATACTGCCGTCAGACCTCCGACCCCCAGACGTTCTCAAGGTCGGATTCCCGTGTTCAACGAATTGATATATATCATTGATGTCTTGTTCTTAGCACACTCTTGACTATCTCTTCCACGAGCTTTTGCCACTTGGTGGCTTTTCAGAAACTTTCAACTTTATCCGGGACCGCTCACGAGCCGTCCGAAACGATTTCACTATGCAACATGAAATGGGACCCATCGCGATCGAGTGTCACGATCGATGCGCTCGGTTTCATATCCTCGCTCTTCACATCGAACGTGATCATCCAGGATTCTCAATTACTCTGGAAGAACAACAGCTTATGAATAGTGAGCATATTTCAATACAGTTTTTACCGCCCGACCATAGATCCGTCTAGCTTTGCAGAGCTTGAAGGAGTCCTATCAGGATCAACGCGGTCATTATCAGTCGCCCACCGAGCTAGAAATGCGCGTTTACCATCGCCTTGTTCACATTCGCGACCAGAGAGAGCGTCATGATGACATACCTCAAGCCTTACTCAACCACCCCGTGTTTGAGTTGACTACAAAATTCCGTGCTCGTGTTCAAGCCCAGAGCGCACCCATCTCTAAAGCATCCCACCTTGTTGTTGATTCGGAGGCGATGCAAATATTTGCTGAGCTAGCCGATGTCCTACGCCGCAAAGGGAATGTTGTTATGACCTACCTTGTCGCATGCATTCTGGAGCGACACTTTGGCAAAGATACCATCGAGGACATTGAGTCAATACGAGGCGACCTATCTCTCTCTGATATCATTGATGGATATACTGGAATGGACCCTCAAGCGCAAGACACGGATATTGATGTTTCTGCAATGGACGAAAGCCAGACTCAGGCCGAACCACCTCACATTCCTCATAGATCTCCTGAATCAGCGCCAGCTAGCGGATTTCGTTGGCCTTCCGATCCGTTTGGACTCGAGCCGCAACAATCCGCCTTTCTCAAACCCACTACCACTGATCCGCCCTCGCAGCCTTTCGTAACGCCAGCGCAATCGGTGTTTGCCAACCTCAAGACAGTTCCAAACGCGTTTGGCACGGCTTCCTTTGGTATCCAAAGTGCATTCACACATGCAGCCCCCGCCCCTCCCTCAGTGCCAGTCTTTAGATCAATGAAGGACAATAATGCAGTGTCGTCCGGTTCTTTTCAGCTGAAATCCGCAGGTATGGTGCATAGCGTTCATATGTTGCCGCCTTATCTCATCGCCCCCGCCATTAAATGTCTCTGGTGCCATAGTTGATCCCCCACAACCTACATCTGCCTCATCCTTTCCATCTTTCAGTTCGGCACCAGCGGCTACGCAAAAAACAATGTCGATGCTTCAAGCGGAGCAAGCATCGCAGATGACTTCGTTGTTCTCTCAGGAACCCCAGGTAGTCGGTGAATTTCCTTTTGCCGCACCGAAAAAGTCAGAGACATCAGGTCCGACTCTTCGCCCTTTGGCACCAACCGTTGCTCCAATGCCGTCTTTTTCTGGGAAAAGCAACTTTGGCGCTACCGCTTCATCTACGTTCAACATAGCGCCATCAGCTGGTATACATTCCCCCATTAAAATCCGTAAACCCACTTTAAGCGAGTCATCGGCTCCCATACCCCAACAACCACTCCGAGAGACGTCCACGTCAAATACAACGATTTCAGAAATACCTTTTGTATCCTCACCCCCTTCCATGGACACTGCGCCTCTTGAATCCACAAGTCAGCCAACACCTCCGCAACCTCCCCCTCTCAGTCGACTTAAGCCGATCTCACTGCCCCCGACGCCTACCGCAACCATGTTTGCCGCTTCCCCTCTTCCTGAGACACGAAAATCCGTATTTCGCTCCCTAAGGAATATACAAACGACCCCTCTTTCGGCTGCGCCAACTGAAATATTAAGCCCACTTGTCCTGCATCCAATTACTCCGAGATCGATGTCTTGGATATCCGGCATGTCTCGCCGAGAATCTATGCAATCGCCTCTGAAAGCGGTCGTGAGTGCCGCGGACATTGCAGCCGAAGCCAAGCCCCCAACCGAAGAACCGAGTACGTCTGTCGCTGCCAGACCACCATCCCCAATCAAAAAACCCAGCTTGGATATTATGAAGGCGACGGCGCTTCACTTTGCACGCCGCGGATGGCTAGTCAAAGAAGCGTTCTCCAGGTGGCGACAGCGACTGAACGAGCACGCCAAGTGGATCGAGGCATGTCGACGAAGCACGATTTACAAGGAAAAAGCACGCGCAGAGCGTCTGTCACGCAGCGTTGGCAGTTCGCCGTCTGCCCATAGTCGTGTGCATCACATGACGCAATCCGAGACGCGTGTGCCGTTGAAGAAGCGCCTGCGCGAACGCCTGTCTGGGGAGTATCGACCCCCAGTGAACGATGAGGAGCTTGCGCTACGGTTTGAAAAGGTCAGGGGCCATCTGATGATGCTTGTCCGCCGAGGGTTTACTTGTACGACCAGAATCACCAAGAACATGCACAGCGATGGGCACGGGGATCATTTTTGCATGTGCTGCAGGACTTTGTGGAGTCAGCACGAAGTCCGGTACCTGACAATTGGTGTGCGTGGCTGTCGCTCAACCAGGAGAGTGACGGGACAGCCATTTGGCTAGAACAAAAGTTTAATGTGCCGGACTCGGGCAAGTGGAAGAACGAGCTTGTGTTCCAAATACCGATGTCGAAGACACACGCGGAGCTGTCATGCTCGTATCCTGGTGTCATCCTATTCGAGCGTACACCCTTGACAGGTATGACGGATATTCTGGAAAGGTGAGGTTTGCCTCTTTTGCTTACAAAAATCTCGGTTTCCCTGAACTCAAAGTGAACTTGCGCAGAAAATATCACGTTTTAGAGGATTGCACTCGCCTACGCGAAATTACTGAGGCGCTCCCGGACGACCGACATTACGTTCCTTCGTTGCTATGTATCGCGTGGTCTGAGCGGGATCCTGATTCCTCCAAAGATTTTGATGACATGGTTAGCCTACCAGGGCGACATTTTGTTTTCGTTTCCGTGTTGATTTTTCTGCATAGATTGGATCGATGGTGGATGGAGGCATGTTTACGTCGACGCACGAGCTTGTGATCTCTTCGGCTGTTCTGGATATGGAATCCAAGCTAGAGGTGCTGCTGCATGATATTCCGTTCGATCTGGACGGTCGGCTTGTGAAACGAGTCTCCTTGAATGGTGGGTCAGGTCCGCTCACTTGAATGTTTTAGTTGATCATCTCCTGTGATCGTCGATAGATCTTTTCGAGGAATGGGAATACCGACACTGGAAGGAGACTATAGCCGAATGGTTAGGAGACTGTCACCTGTACGGGGAATGTGCGTTTTGTTCCGTACACGAGGCCGATGGCTGTTTGATGAAACCCCTTTTGGAACAGTCAATTGGGATCTTTATGCAAAGTTGCTTGAAGGCTGTACACGACTGTTGATCCAGATCATTGATTCTGTGGTCAGTCTATTACGGGACCATGGGGTCGCGAACGACATTCCCCAATTACAATTGGCCAGGGGCATGGACTCTGTGTAAGTCGTAGATTCCTGGGTTGTATGGCGACGCTGAACGGGTGGGGTAGCGCAACGTTTGATGCAGTGCTCAACTGGTTGCGTGCACTTCCGGATATTGATGCCGCAGCCTCGTTGGTGGATGATATCAGGGCGCATCAGAACCTTGGCCGTGGTAAGTGTGCGTGTTATAGGTTGACCAAACGGGTACTGATTCTGTCTAGATTTCCCGACGATGACCTTTCCTTCTCAATTGTATGCACTTGGACGTCCGCTCGCGGCGCACGTGGCAGATGTCGATGGAGTCACCGTTCACTTTGTTTCTCGATCTCGGCTAGATGTTACCTCGAAAGAGATCGAGAGGCTGAAGACATCGTTGGAGGGGGAGATAAAGACGTGTCGTATCGACAAGTGTAAACCGTTGAAGCGACTTGCTTCCTTTGCGGAGCCAAGCATGGACCCGGCCAGGTATGTTGCCATTTTTTGAAGCATGGGTGCCTCGCTGATCCGCCATCGTAGGACGTCCACGCCGAGATCGAAAAAGCAGCGGGTATCGCTGTCCGAAGACGAGGCGACACCGTCGCCGTCGCTCAGCACTGCGACGTTCGCCCCGCCCGAGCCGACGATTGTCACGTCTGTCATGTTACGTTCGTTAACCAAGGACATTCGCGCGAAATATCAAACGTCTCGCTAGTCTTGTGTATTATTGGCCTGTACCTGTACTTACTTGTCTGTGGCGGCTACCACTTATAGTAATACGATTTTTGACGGCGACCGACGACGACGATGAGCGCAAGTGCTGCTACGAGTTCGAGGATGGCGAGAAAGCCGAGTGTGATCATCACGATAGGGATGGCGGGCGCAGGCAAGTCGACCTTTGTACAGCGCCTGAATTCGCATCTGCACACGGTCGACCCCTCGCGACCGCCGTACATCCTCAATCTCGATCCCGCAGTCGCCCACCTCCCATTCGAGCCCAACATTGATATTCGCGATACGGTGAATTACAAGGAGGTCATGAAGCAGTGTGTCCTCGTTCTTTTCCTTCACGCTTCGTGTGACTTGGAGTATTAGGTATAATCTCGGTCCCAACGGTGGGATCTTAACGGCACTGAACCTGTTGACGACCAAATTTGATCAGGTGTTGGATTTGGTAGAGAAGCGTGCTGAGACGGTCGAGTACGTCCCCTTTTTGCGTCCGGGTCTCTCTCGTTCAGGATGCGATAGCCATATTATACTCGACACGCCCGGCCAGATTGAGATCTTTACTTGGTCTGCATCAGGGGCCATCATTACCGATGCCGTCGCCTCATCATTTCCGACTGTCGTGGCGTACATCATCGACACCCCGCGGACGACTGCCCCCGCGACCTTCATGTCAAACATGTTGTACGCATGCAGGTGGGTTTCTGACCGTGCGCGATGCACGACCCCACGTTGGCTTATCTGCCTCAAGTATCATGTACAAGACAAAACTGCCGTTCATCCTCGTGTTTAACAAGACCGATGTGGCGTCGCACGCGTTTGCGATCGAGTGGATGCAGAATTTCGAAGCATTTCAGGCGGCGTTGGCGTCGCATTCGGGGTCACGGGATGCCGATGGCGAACCGACGTACATGAACAGTCTAATGAACAGCATGAGTCTCGTTCTGGACGAGTTTTACAAGCACCTCAAGGTGTGTTTCCCGCCTTTTGTATGCGTGTGCAACATGAGAATACCAAGCGCGGTGTCGTTAGGCTGTGGGCGTATCGAGCATGACAGGTGACGGAATGAATGCATTTTTTGATGCCGTTGAAGAGTCCAGGGATACGTACGAGAGGTACGCGTTCAGGTCCTACCACTCTCTGTTTGACGTGTGTATTTTGTGGTAGGGAATACCTTGTGGAACTAGCGCGCGCGCGCACCGCTCGCGAGAAATCCCTGCAAGACATCAAAGAGGCGTCCCTGAACCGGTTCATGAAGGATCTTTCCGTGGATCGTGCCAAGAATCCGAGTGCCGCGTTGAACGACCAGTGGGAATCTGATGAAGAAAACGGCGAGGAGGACGAAGACCTGGAAGTGGGCATTATCGACCAAAGTGAGTCATATGTGGACGCGAGCCGGCGAGCAGGGCTGAACGGCATTTATTGGTAGGCGAAGAACCTTGGCCAGGGCAGTACATCGATGTGACTCGGATGCCACGGCGAGACGAGCAGATAAACTGGCCGCGGCCGGGCTGACCGTTGCCTATTAACCTATTGAAAAAAGTAAAGAAGTTAAGAGGCTGTGGTGATGTGAAGATGAGATCGAGTCTCGGCTTAGTTTGTATTTAATGACTACCAACAACAATCATTGCTCATTTTTTTAAAATTAAAACTTGTACTACCACCGTCACCCACATGGATCGGTACGCGCCTCGTCTGTCCTGCTCGATGCTTCTCACAGAGACTTCACAGCTACGCCAAGATCGAGAAAGTCGGTGCGTACAACAGTGCCACACTTCGCGTCCAACAGTGACCCTTGGGCGTGTGGCGTGGCCACCCTGCAGGCGAAGGTGCGCCGGTTGTGCTTGCTCGTTTGGTGCCCTGCTGCTCATCTCGCCTCCCATCGCCCATCGCAGGAACGTATGGCGTCGTCTACAAGGCAAGGGACATGACCACCAACCAGATCGTGGCACTCAAGAAGATACGGCTCGAAGCAGAAGACGAAGGAGTGCCTAGCACTGCCATTCGCGAAATAAGTCTCTTGAAAGAAATCAAGGACGACAACATCGTCAGGTGTGTCTCTCGCTCAACCAAGTCGCCAGCGGGGGGCGCGCTCAGCGTGGTCTCGCGCGCCAGATTATTGGACATTGTACATGCGGACCAGAAGCTCTATCTCGTGTTCGAGTTCCTCGACGTGGACTTGAAACGCTATATGGAACATGCAAATACGAGTGGTACACCGATTTCCATCGATATCTCCAAGGTCGGTGCTTTCTCTCGCTCGTCTGGGCCGCATGTGGCTACGCGTAGGGGCCCGGTTGTCCCTATGTTTCCCCGCACGCGATTAGTGCCTTGACTACGCCTTTCCGCGTTCATGGCGCCCCGCTTGGAGATGGCCTTCGTCGTGACAACACCGGCCACTTTACGCGCCGGATCACGTGATTTGTCATATGAGCCACCCTGCAATTGTCCTCGCTCACTCACTCACGACCACTGCTCACCTGGATCATGCTAGAAATTCACTCATCAACTCAGTTCTGGATTGCGTTACTGTCATTCCCATAGAATTCTTCATCGAGATCTCAAACCTCAGAACTTGTTGATAGACAAGCGGAACAACCTGAAGCTTGCGGATTTCGGCCTGGCGAGGGCGTTTGGTATACCCATGAGGACCTATACCCATGAGGTATGCGTCGCGTGGTTCAGGTTGTCTTCCTTTTCCTACGGTGTTTGTTCTAGGTTGTCACGCTGTGGTACCGAGCCCCTGAGGTCTTGCTCGGCTCTAGACATTATTCGACTGCGATCGACATGTGGTCGGTGGGATGCATATTTGCGGAGATGGTCATGCGAGGGAACCCACTCTTTCCGGGTGACTCGGAGATTGACCAAATCTTCAAGATCTTCAGGTGGGCAGTAGAACTGTGCGGTTCGGTATTCTGAACAGTGGTGTAGGATTATGGGAACGCCCGACGAGCAGGTCTGGCCTGGTGTCAGTCAACTACCGGATTACAAGGAGACCTTCCCCCAATGGACCAGACAAGATTTGCGCAGTGTCGTGCCGAACCTCGACGACACGGGCATAGACTTGCTATCGGTGCGTGGCTGTTTGGCACGGTTTTTGTTTGGTCACTTGGTCACACTCATGAGTAATGTCTCAGCGAACGCTAACGTATGACACCGCGAAACGGATTTCAGGTGGGTTCCTGCTGTATCTTTGGTAGTGTCATGCTCAGTGTTGACAGCGAAATGTGCGCTTGTGCACCCCTGGTTCGCTGATTATAATTCGTGAGATCTGTGACTAGTTTTTGTTAGCATACGCGCAATGTTCTAGTTTGTACGCATTTTTCAAGTGTGCCCGGGGTGTTGCCATGAATGGATGAGTGACCGGAGACATGCGACCGCATTGCCATTTATTTAGTCACAGCTTTCAAGTCACCTTGGCCATTTCGCCTCTTCCTTTCCTTCTCCTCCCATCATCCCTTCCTCAACACCGTCCACACTCGTCCTCCTCGCCATGGACGACGACATCCAGTATCTCGGTACAAAGCTCGCTAATACCGACCCTCAGCCTGACCCCTGTGAATCCCCGCCCATCACAGGCATGTCCCCGCTCTCTCCGCACCGCCCTGTCGACGCTCATCCACATCGTCTGCAGGAATCACCCTCCATGTAGATAAATGTGGTGACGGGCCCCCCACTCTCACCTTTTACCGCGCAAACTCGGGCTATGTCAACATCGGGCGGAAATCGGGATCCGATAATAGGTCGATGCGGCGGGAGAACGACGATCAAAATGCTGTATTTGCATGTCAGGTCGTAAGCGCAAGACATGCCAAGCTCGTTCTCTCAGACAGCGGTCAAGTACGCTTTCTGTTCACCACCCTCGTTGCCCAGCGCTAAACTCCTTCCTCGCTTAGATTTACATCATCGACCTTGTCTCTCGACACGGAACTCACATCGTGCGACGGGGCGAGGCCTCCTCGAGAATGCTCCAACCCGGGGTCGAGACGCCACTCGCTGATGGCGATGTGCTCACATTCGGCAAGGTGGTTGGCGCTGGCGCATACCATGTCTCTCCCGTGACCGTCCGCGTGGAATTGCTGACTAGCCAGCCTTCTTCTTCTGAGCCACCTGTGGACCCTGTGCTCACGCCCTTCAGCCCAGCTCCTTCTAGGCCGCGTAGGCTCAGCTCGGGCCGCTATGGCCTCATCTCTGCCGCATGCATAGAGTCCGATTCCGCCCAATCGTCCTCCTCTATTTCGGTGTCCTCAGATGTGGCATTTTCCCCTTCAGACCAGGAGTCCGATGTGGAGGACGAACATGTGTGCATGCCCACCATCCTTCGGGATAATCAGGGGAAATCGGGTGTCAAGATTCCCGCCTTTCGCAGTTTCATTCGAGACATTTACCGCCCACATTCACCTGTCCTTTTGGATGAGCCTGATGATGAGCCTTTGTTAGATGATGCTCCTGGCACACCCCTTCTCACCGACGCTACCAAACCGCCGTCCGCCGATATCGTCATCGATCCCTTTACCAAATCGCGCTCTCATTCACCGATGGAGGTAGCCACCCCATCACCGTCCCCACTATCTGAAGCACAACCGGAACCTGCGGTCATCGGTGCATGGCCCCCCTCCAGACCAGAGTCTCCCCGGCGCTCATTGCCCGATGCGGAAACTGATCGGTCGGAGCCAGTTCCGACAGCCGATCTCACCTGTGTGCCTCAGCCGGTGCCAGCTCCGCCGTCTACTTGCCCGAGGAGGGGCACGCCCATCTCCAACGATGCACTTATTGAGCTCATGCATCGTCTTCCTCCCCCACCACCGTTCTTCCCGATGGGCGGGCCATTTAGTACTTCAATCGCATCTGACTTCGGCCTCCCGTCGGCCCCGCCACCGCCGCCGCCGCCTCCCTTCCCGCTGCATCGCATGCCTCCCTTCCAGCCGCTCCACAAGGTTGTATCAGAGTGTGTCAACTCTGAAATAAAAGGCTGTGTCAAGAATGTTGAGGTGTGTGTTGCTGGCCACTGTGCAGAGCTGTCGCTGATTCGCTTCTCCCAGGAGCGTATGTCCATTTTGCAAACCATGGTCAATGACCTCAAGTCGCACCAATCGGTAATTGAGGAAGACGCATTTGATCTCCAGCACCGGGTCGATACACTCGAGCCGGATTCGGAGCGCTTGCTGTGCCGAGTCGCCATTGCGGAACGCAACATCACGTCCGTGTCCGCACTGCCTGGTCAGATGATGGCCCTGCAGAGCCAGGTGACGTCGCTTCGTGAGAGGTTGGATACGATGGAACCCAGACATGTCGAGCCACCCATGGACGACCTCAGGGCGTGTGCGAACGCCTTGAATAACCTTGTTGCTGGTATGCCACACTTTCTTTTGTGTGTCGGCGACAGCTGATGTTTATCTTTAGAGATGAAATCTCTGCGTGAAGACGTCGAAAAACGGATAGAAGACAAGATGGAGACGATTCAGAGTGCACGCGCAGAGGCATTGGATGCGATGAAGGAAGTGGCTGTCGCAGTCGAGGCTAGTTCTTGTTCTCCTATTTTCTGTGCATATGATGACTTGCATTCTAGTCTGCGAGGTCGCAAAAACGGAAGCGCGAGGATGGAGAGGCTGCAGAAGAGATGCAAGACTTCGCTGCGGGGCCTATTATCTGCAGCCCACCTCCCGTCTTGCATGAGGCCCCCATATTTGAGGTGTCTGTTCCCCAAGTACCCGTCCCTGTCTGCTTTGTCAGCCCCGAAACTCACTCTCCCGACGCCGAGTTTACCCGGCCCAAGAAACGCGCGCGGACGGCCATATTCACGGTCGCACATACGGCAGCAGCAATGGCCATTGGTGCGGCTGCCGCCTGGTCTGCATTGGCATTTTCTTAGTGACGGCCGATTTTTTTGGTCTCATGTTTGACGCGGATGTTGTATGCTAGTGTGTCTACCATTGACTTTTTTTTCCCCCTTACTCAGGCGAATGTGACGGAGTACAGAGTTTGGATTGTATTCGCTTTTTCTTTTCTGTTTCGAACGTGTACATCAGATGAGCAATGTATGTGATAATAGTTGCTTTCTCTGAAAGCCAGAGAGTAAATTCAATGTTGAAATTGGAACCTAGATGATCGAGACCGAGTCAAGGTGTACGCGCAAATGGTGTGACTGCGGCGAGCACTGCCGACTTGTTCACACTAGTGATTTGCTGAAGGGCGACTTTCTGACACGGGTGAGGAAATGAATAACACTCGTTGACCGTACAGTCGTTTCGAAGTGATGGCTTGGTGCGCCATCTACACGTCTTTTAGGACTGGGCACGCAGAAGAAGTACGTACTTGAATCCGGGCTCGAGCGAGCGAGAGAGGTAAAAGCGCTGCCAGAACGAAACATGATTGAATTCCTATACTCTAGTATTCCAGTTGGTGAGAAGGGTGTAAGGAACATGGATGGAAACACCTCTGCGATAACTATGACGGGTACATGTCTGAATCTATCTTCAACGTGAACGATATCAAAACGAATGCGGGAACAACCTGTTTGAATGGGGGGGATAGCGTCCGTCCCCGACATCCTACCTCAGCGCTTCCTGGCATGTACAGTCTCAAGTTCCCTCTCGAGCTCGTCGCTCGGGTCATCTATAACGGGGGTCGGCAGTCTATGACCAGGTACCATGTAACCAGACGTCGCTCCAGACACATCGCCGTACTCTCGCAAGGGCGGGGAGCTGAGCGAATTCGACGCGCTCGAATGAAGTTGCCTGCCAAATACAATGTTCAGATTGAATAGCCAAAAAAAAGGGACGCAGCGTTTACCTGTCCTGTTGGTAGACCTGTCCTGCTATTTGGGACTGTGCTCGTACCTCCTTTCTGAACGAGTTCACTTCTTCTACGATCAACTTCTTTATACCTTCTATCGACTCTTCCTCTTCAAACGAAAAGTTGAATTTCTGTGATCGAAGGTGGGGAGTGAAAGTCAAGAAAACAGACTATGCGTAGGTTACGAACCATGTCACAAACAGGCTCATCGGCCGGATCATGCCATCCTTGCAGGTACGGATGGTTTAGTGCTTGCTCGCAGCTAATCCGCTTGCCAGGGTCAAAGCACAACATCTGAGAGAGGAAGTCGACTGCGAGGGGCTCAGCACGTGGGTACAAAATTGAGAATGGTATCTGGGGTTTAGTGGGTAACAGTCGGATATAGTCCTGCGCCTAGATCAAGGTCTCGTATCAGTTCACATGTCTTTGGAACACGTCGAGACAAACTCGGGGCGATCCAACCCGGCGAAGAGTATCTTCGGACGGTGTTCCAAGATGGTGTAGGATCTGATTCAATTGGTCGACATGGCTGTAGAAAATTAAGCTTTCCATCTCGGATACGCACGGATGTGACTCACTCTTTGCCTCTGAAGATGGGCTTCCCGCTTAAGAGTTCAGCGAGAATACATCCAACGGACCAGACATCGATGG
>JBBPJT010000541.1:0-20545 GCA_038088895.1 Xerocomus potaroensis
TGGATGGACTGCAATCCAAGGCAATTCACCATGAGAGACTCAGACAGGGATGAGGTATCCCACGGACTTAATCGTGCATACGCCACACTTGCTTGAATCAAGGGATCTAAAGGATCTTACTTTGCTGAGATGGAGTTACATAAACTGGAAGATGGTACCAGCAAGCTCGACAACTGGGACTTTCTCCAGAGCAAGATCAAAGGGTTATTTAGGCCCCAACTACAGAAAGACTGGGCCAAAAACGAAATAACTAAGTTCAAACAGGGTAAACTACCCTACATGACTTTCATCTTGCAGTAGAAGAAACTCTATCATCAGTCGGGAATAGATAATACGCATGGAGTATATCTCCTGGAGAATGCAATCACTCCAGAGATTCGCCTAGAATTGTTCAAGGGCCGACAAAATGTAACTGTCGATGGGACCCTGACAGCGATTAAGGAAATCAGCAAACAATATGAAGCCTACAGAATGTTTGGCAGAGGCATGCCAGGACCCTCCAATTATGGAAACAATAAGTACAGGAAAGGAAATAGCTCATCCAAAGACGAGAATGCGATGGACATAGATGCCATCAATACTAAGAGAACCGGCTGCTTCAATTGTGGCAGCCAAGGACACATGTCGCGAGACTGTAGGTGACCTAAGATAGAATGCCCGGAGTGCAGGTTCCTAGGGAATCAGCACAAAGATAGCTGCTCACGCAAGAAAAGAGATGCCCAAGTGGCACAATCTAATCAAGGCACGCGGAATGATTGGTCCAAAACAAAACTGACCGAATCAGACCACTCGCCCCGAGATCCCTTCGCCGCTGTTTGAGGCATGAACTTCGAGCAAATGAAGGCCTATTTCTATGACATGAAGGATATGGACGACAAGAAGGGAAAAGGTCGAGCGGATTGAGCGAACAGGGCGCTTGATCTGCTAATAGATACGATCGGCTAACAGTAGATAACCTCGAAGAAATTGATGTATCTACTGCTACGGAATGCAAGGGGATGCTCCTGGTTGATCCAGGGCACGATCTAAACAATAACTCATTATCTAAAGCTGATCCGACCTCACACCCTGAATATAGATGAACTTGACGAATAAATGCTGGGTGCGAGATACTACTCGATATACAACTCGCCCCCTTAGGAAAGAAGAACTTTATTCCTGCACGTGCACTACTAGATAGCAGCGCAAACGTCATTTTTATTGATAAACGATGGGCTGAAACCCACAAACTACCACTACCACTACTAGAACGACCTATACCGGTCTGCAATGTAGACGGATCTAAGAACTCCACTGGGAACATTACGCACTGCGCGGACTTAGTAATCGATTACCGAAATCACCGTGAAAGGGTTATGGCGGAGGTAACCGATTTAGGAAAGAATGAAGTCATATTAGGTTATACCTGGCTAAGGCAGCACAACCTGGACATCAACTGGGAAACAGGAGCCGTAGATATGACTAGGTGCCCCAATACATGCCGCACACTTCAAGATAAGTCTGCATTCATCCAATGTATCGAAAACGAAGAAGTAAACAGCGCCTGGAGCACATATGATTCAAGGAAAAGTCTTGAACAATCAGATCTGGATGAGAAAACGCCAGAAGAACTGGTGCCTAGAGCTTTGCATGACTATCTAAGTGTCTTCTCAAAGCATGAATCGGAGCGGATGCCCGTGCGCAAGCCATGGGATCATGCGATCAATCTAAAGGATTCATTTAAAGCTAAGAAAGGTAGACTAATACCTCTCTCGCCCAAAGAGCAAGAGGAGGTATCCGCATTTATAGATGATCAGCTAGCTAAAGGCTACATACGGCCATCTAAGTCACCAATGACCTCACCAGTCTTCTTCGTGCCAAAGAAGGATGGACGAAAAAGAATGGTACAAGACTATAGGTACCTAAATGAGCACACCGTACGGAATAATTACCCACTTCCCTTAATCTCCCAATTAGTCAATAAGCTAAAAGGGGCAAGACTATTTACGAAAATAGATCTCCGATGGGGTTACAACAACGTACAGATTAAGGAAGGCGATGAATGGAAGGCTGCCTTCATATGTCACAAGGGCTCTTTCGAGCCACTGGTAATGTTCTTCGGCATGTGTAACTCGCCGGCAACATTCCAGCAAATGATGAACGAAATCTTTAGCGATATGGACTACTGCATGATAATCTACATCGATGATCTAATGGTATTTACAAAAACAGATAAGATAGAAGAGCATAACAAGATTGTAAAAGAAGTACTAGAACAATTGCGAGTGAACGATTTGTTCGCCAAGCTGGAGAAATGTATATTCCAAGCATCTGAAGTAGAATTCCTCAGGATGATCATCTCACGCAATGGGATTCATATGGATAACTCTAAGGTACAGGCTATACTAGATTGGCCTACTCCTAAGAACGTCCGAGGAGTCCAGAGTTTTCTGGGACTCGCCAACTTCTACTAAAGGTTCATCAAGGGCTATGCGCAGGTCGCTAGGCCACTGAACGACCTCACATGAAAGGACAACCCCTTTAGATGGGACAAACCCCAACAGATAGCATTTGACACTCTAAAGGGACTATTTACTAAGGTGCCAATTTTGGCATACCCTGATAATGATTGCCAATTTCGGCTAGAGACAGACGCCTCTGATTATGCAACAGGGGTGGTACTATCTATACTAAAAGAGGAAAAGTGGCACCCGGTGGCTTATTCATCGCACTCCATGTCCCCAGAGGAACGGAACTACCCGGTTGCTGATAAAGAAATGCTAAGTGTGATAAGATCACTAGAGATATGGTGACACTATCTGGAAGGCACCAAGTACAAATTTGAGATATGGAACGATCATGCAAATCTACAGTGGTTTATGAAACGACAAGACTTAAACCACCGCCAGGCGTGGTGGGCACAATACCTATCTAGGTTCAATTTCCTATGGCTACACAAACCCGGTGCAACGATGGGTAAAGCAGACGCGCTTTCCTGAAGAGAGGACCATGCCCTGGGAATCGATGATGATAACAAGGGCGTAACAGTTATCAACTCTGACAAGATCCACTCTACAATCGAAATTGCCAACGAAGGAGATCACACTCGACGAAGAATCAAAGACGCTACAACTAAGCTACTAGAAACAGAAATATATAGACTATGTGAAGAATACATGGCCTGCAAGGAGCAGGATGGAATACTGTACTGGGTGGGAAAGATGTACGTGCCGGACAAAGATAGTCTTCAGCAAGACATCATTACAAATCATCACGACATACCAGTAGCAGGACACCCGGGTAACGAAAAGACTCTAGAACTAATCAAACAAAGTTATTTCTGGCCTTGAATGGCCAAACAAGTAGAGGACTACATATCTAGGTGCGACCGGTGAGCACGATTCAAGACTTCTAATAAAGCACCGGCCAGGAAACTGCAACCGCTCGAGGTGCCAGATATGCCCTGGGTGCATATCTCGGCTGACTTCATCATGGACCTACCATTATCTAATGGTTACGACGCAGTCTTAGTGGTCGTTGACCGATTCTCGAAGGAAGTAGAGTTCGTCCCCTGCAATAAAACTATTACTGCAATAGAAACAGCCAAGCTATATCTATTCAATGTATGGAAAGACCACGGACTACCTCAAACAATAGTCAGTGATCGCGGCCCACAGTTCACCACACAAGTGATGCAAGATTTATGTAAAAGGCTTGGCATCAAACCTAAACTATCGACAGCGCATCACCCACAAATGGACAGACAAACCGAGCGAATCAATCGAGAACTACAACAATACCTTAGATTATATGCTACAGAGAATTCAAACACATGGGTCGACTGGCTCCCCATCGCTCAATTTACCTATAACAATAGACAGCAGACATCTACCAAGATGTCACCTTTCAAAGTAACTAGATCTTATCTCCCAAGAATGGGAGTCGAGCAGATGACATCGAAGGCCCCAGCGGCCAATGAGATGGCTGAAGCGATGGCCAATATCATTACCAAAACAAAATCTAATCTACTAGCGGCACAGGAGCATATGAAAACCCAAGCCGATAAGCATAGATCAAAGGCACCGGATTACTTAATCAGTGATAAGGTGTGGCTTAGTATGGACAACCTACGCCTACTGTGGGCTTCGAAAAAACTAAGCAAATGGTGGCTTGGCCCATACCTGATTATGGACCGGGTTGGCGATAACGCAGTAAAGCTGCGCCTGCCCAAATCCATGTGAATACACCCAGTAGTAAACATATCCCGAGTGAAACCGTACAAAGAATGATTACCTGGTCAACCGGTGGCAACGCCTGGACCCACGCACGTCACGGAAGATTGCAACAAAGAGTACAAACTCGAATACATTATAGATAGTCACCTAAAAAGAGGCAAGATCGAGTACTTAGTTCACTGGAGGGGATACGACGAATCCGATCGGACCTGGGAGCCGGCAGGCAATCTATCCAATGCTAAGGAAGCTATTGTTGACTTCCACAACGCTCACCCGAATGTCCCAAGACGTCTCAGAATGGGATTTATTGATTTTTACTCTTTATTCAAACCTTATGAAAATCTGACTACTGCTGCACACCCATTTGATCACCTGGAAGTCGATCCATAGAGAGGGGGTAGTGTTATGAATCCTTAAGATCACTTCTAAGTCCTTGGTGTTCTCCCTCTGGTAGGAGGCCCTAGCAAGATAGACTCAGTCCCACATCTTCCCTTTTCTCACATTCTCACTCATACTTTGGCCCCCTCTCCATAGATCTCAATC
The DNA here is from genome assembly GCA_038088895.1 of Xerocomus potaroensis. Lineage (NCBI taxonomy): Eukaryota > Fungi > Basidiomycota > Agaricomycetes > Boletales > Boletaceae > Xerocomus > Xerocomus potaroensis. The sequence continues at coordinate 4,758 of JBBPJT010000541.1, forward strand.
ATTAAGGCTTATCTAGGCCTAGTGTAGAGATCAGAGGTGTTTCAATCGCCAGGTTTGTATTTGGGTTTATCCACGGCCTTTCGGTCATGGAATTTTTTCATGTCTTTTGTGGCAAATTCCAAAGCTAGTTTGGCTTCTGCTTGTATTTCCTTGATTTGGTTTGCAAATTCTTTGGCAGTTTCATTAACTACTCGCTTTTTCTGGTCTCTCCTAATTATAGGATTGTGTCCATAATTGACCATAAATGGACTATGACCCATAGTGGAACTAGTCTTCTGATTGTGTGTGAATTCTGCCAAAGGTAACCATTCAGTCCAATCATTTTGACAGTGATTGGTGTATATTCGCAAATATTGTTCAATCTTCACATTAAAATGTTCGGCTTGACCATTAGTTTGTGGATGGTATGCTGTAGACAGATTTGCCTCAATTTGGAGAAGAGTATATAGATCTCTCATGAATGAAGATACAAATTGAGTTCCCTGATCTGAGATCACCTTGTTTGGTGTGCCATGGAGTTTAAACATATGATCACAGAAGATGGTGGCAACACCCAAAGCTGTAATATTGCTTTGAATGGGGAATATGTGGATCATCTTGGAAAAGCGATCTACAATGGTCAGAATCACATCTTTTCCATTGGACTCTGGTAATGGTCTGATGATATCGATAGAAATTTCCTCCCATGGATAGGAGGAGACGGAATTAGGATTCAGTGATGTGGTTTGTGTTTGCCTTTTGGCTTTTACTTTTTGGCATACATCACAGCCGAGTACGTACTTGTGGACATCTGTTGATAAGGACGGCCAGTAATAGATGCCCTTAATTAAGTCTTGGGTTCAGTGATACCCAGGATGTCCAGCAAGGGGATGGTCATGATTTTCTTTTAAGATTCACTCTCATAAGTGCGTGATCTTGGGAATGTATAATTGGTCTTTATAGTACCAGACATTCTGTTCTTGTTTCCAATGTATGTTCTTGGATTCAATAGCTTTCTTTACAGATTTGTCTAGGTACTTTTGCATAGACTCTACTATACTAACGATGGATTTCAGGAAAGATGAGGATGAACTTGTCACCTGTGAGGCATCAGCAGATGGGAGAGGTTCCTCAGGATTGGAAGATGAACGTGTTGAAGACGTGTGCACAGCAGCAGTGTCATTCAGGAGAGGTTCTTCCGAGCGGAAAAGATAGGGATCAAGGAGGATTTGAGCTTTATTATCGAGCTCTACCCCCTTTTCAAAGTCTGTCCTCCTGGACAGAGGATCAGCTGGGTTTGTTTTACCACTTCGATGGGTAAGAATGAAGTGATATTCTTGAAGAATTTGAGACCAACGAGCCTGTCAGCACAAGAGGTCTTGTGGTTTTTTAAAGAATTCGAGATTTTTGTGGTCTGTGAGAATCTCAAACTCATGGGCAGCACCGAGAAGATAGTGACACCATTCCTTAAGGGCGAAAATAATAGCTAACATCTCCAAGTCCGCAGCATGATAATTGTGCTCCATGTCATTAAGTGATTTAAAGATGTAGGCAACAGGTCATTGTTACGCTTGGCCTGGGTAAGGACAAATGTAGCCCTTCAAAAGGGGATCGGGTTCTGGGGCCTTCGTGCAGAAGGTATCAATGCCTCGCAAGCTGGAGGTCTTGGATCTGAGTATCGGTGAAGTAGACCATCTGACGAGATGCAGGGCAAGACGTCGAGAGAAACCGGTGGATCTATTGACTAGTAGGTCGCAAGATACAAGGGAGATTCTACTTGAAGTTTATGGTACAACGCGCTGGGGTTTAAGTAAGTATCTAGATGGTGCATGGACCAAGCAGTGTCTACTGCGGAATGACTCATCTGGAGTCATGTCGAGTCATAACCTAAGTGGCTAGGCAACCATCAATCAACAGAGATGAAAGGGGACATAAGGCATATAAGAAGCTATGCCTAGAACAGAAATAGCATCCAGATCATGAGAAAGAAAGACAAGACAATGGAAAGGTTATCAATCGTTCAAGAAAGGAAAGATCAGGGAAAGGTAATCAAGAAAAGGGGTATCAAGGGAATAAAACGTAACAGTCATCATTGATTATCTTGTTTTTGGGAAAGGATTGCTCCAATCCTGATACCCAATCCATCAATTTCAATACGGAAAGGATCTTCGTCATTCGGCATAGCCAAAGACGGGGCGGATGTGAGGGATAATTTGAGAGAATCGAAAGCTTCCTGACATTTGTCAGTCCACTCCCAATCCTTTTTTTCAGAGGTAAGGGCATTAAGGGGTTGTGCAACTTTGGCAAAGTTACACACGAAGCAGCAGTAAAAATTGAGGAATCCTAAGAATCCTCGAAGTTCCTTTTGGGAAGATGGAACAGGCCAATTGTGCACAGCAGCGACTTTGCCAGGATCCATTTTGACTTCCTTGTGTGATATGATAAGACCTAAATATTCGGTCTCGGCGGCATCGAAATCACACTTTTCGTGTTTAAGGAACAATTTGTTTTCCCTTAAGATTTGTAACACCTCATGTATGATGTGATGGTGTTCTTCTAGATCGATCGAGAATATCATTATATCATTGATGTAAACGACTACTTTTCCCTGATCTACTAGGTCCTTAAATAGCTCGTTCATCATTGTCTGGAATGTAGCTGGTGAATTGCAAAGTCCGAAGAACATTACAAGGGATTCATAGAGGCTGCGATTCGTATGGAATGCTGCCTTCTGTTCATCACCTTCTTTCATTCAGACATTGTTATATCCCCATTGGATATCGAGTTTAGTGAAGTATTTGGCATTCTTCAACTTATCTACGAGTTCTGTGATGAGGGAAAGAGGATATTGGTTCTTGACAGTGATAGCATTGAGCTTTTGATAGTCTTGAACCGGATGAAGTCGGCCATCCTTCTTTTTTATGAAGAAGAATGTGGAGGCGAAAGAAGATTTGGAAGGACGAATCCTTCCGGATTTCAGATTTTCTTCTAGGAACGCATCGAGTTCCTTTTGCTCTTCTGGTGAAAGATTGTAAACCTTGCAGTCTACTTTCTGATCTCCAGGGAGCAACTCGATTGCATGATCCCAGGGTCGATGAGGGGGAAGTTCATCGAAGCTTCCCTTAGCGAAAACGTCTTCATAGTCATGATAGACTTCGGGGACAGCTTCTTTGAACATTTTCTTTGCCTTGGCAAGATTAGCTGTGGCGGCGATATTGGTTGACACGTTCCGAAGGTACATGTTGTTACGCGTTTTGTAATTCCCGATAATGATAGCAAGAGAAAGAACTCCTAGTCGTATTGCAGACCTTAAGAGTTGACCTGGAAACTAGGGAACTACATTGATTGCGTAGATCTAGCTTACTTCTACAAGTACATGTCGCTGGGTATTTATACTAGTCCTTACCGGCGAACGGACCAAGCTATGCAAGGCTAAACTAAGAACGTTGGGGTAGGGCTAAGGGTCTGACGTGGGAAAGTTGGGGACACGAGGCAGTCAACAGAGACTAAGCCTAAAGAAGAAATAGCGTCCAAAGAAAACATACATAAGCAGTGACAAGTCGCAAAGACGGCGAGGAAAGAAGATAAACCGTAACAAAAGCCCATTACTAGCCGAAAGTTCACCTGAACCTTTCCTTTTCCCTTACTCTCGATCTACGTACGTATAGTCGGCGAGGTCTTGGTGAAGGATTTTTTCTTCCTCCTGCAGATATTGTGCGCGAATACGTTTCGGGCATAACTCTCCCCATACGAGGGAGTGACATTCGTCGCATCCATTGGGCGAACAACGATAGAGGGGACAAGGAAGCCCCCAATGTGACGCTGCGCAGTAAGGGCAGACGCTAGTGGGACAATTAGCTAGGAGATGGCCGGGCGTGTAGGCGTCACAAGAGGGGCATTGATGGCGAGGGCACCAGATGCTGAGATGGGTGTCTTTTTCTCCGCACCACTCACAAATCGAGAAGGGGTCGATAGCGGCAGACTTCGAGGTGGACAGGCGAGGCGAGACAGTGGATTCATGACGGTCTACGGTGGGACTTCTCTTCGCAGAACGAAGATTATAGGCGGGGGATGAGGGTAGCCCATAGGGTGTCTGGATCACTTGCTTCTTTTTCCCCTTCTTCAATCGTGGTCTGTTTGACTTTTGAGGAGGGGACGGGGTTTCCCTGTCTCGTGGGATGGTTGGAAGTGAGGACGGAGGTGGTACGGGGAGAGGTGAGTTGTTTGGCAGTGTGGACAGGTTGTCCGCAGGTGAATGATATGCCCCTGGCATAGGAGTGGTGATGGTTGGAGAGGACAGAGTTGGGCTTTTGCCCTCAGTAGGGATTAGGGGAGGAGGAGAGTCTGTGAGGGCCAACGGTTCTGGGGGGAATGTGGTGACGGCTGCGATCCGCACTGGTCTTTCTTGTGCTTGTAAGTAGGCGTACCATGCCGTTGGATGCATGGCACACAAGAAAGGATGTATGATGGGGCCGATCAGGTCGAAGGGTAGGTCGTTGAGAATGTAGCCGAACCCTAGCCGATAGAGCAAGTCTAGGGTCTCTCCACGAGCTCGTGAGAGGCAAGTGGCTCCTTGCGCTGCAAGAAGTGGAGGATGATCAGTTGGGGTAGTGGCTGAGAAGACGAGCCTCAGTGTGGCAAGGGTATGGTATAGCCGACATGCATCTTCGAGGGCGTAATCTACCAATCGAGATTCCATGGCTCTGGCGAACAGGGAAGCGTCCTGAAGGACTGTGGAAAATACGAGTGATCGGGCGACATCGGGTAGGAAGTTGAGGCGTATGGGAAAGACGGCAGGAATGAGATGAGCTGATGTGGTGGGACGAGGAGAAGTGTTGCGAGTGGGAGGCATGTTTGGGAGATGATTCGTCATTGCAACGCGTGCTCTCGTTTATAAGCGAGGAGAGTGGTCCGTGCACCTCGCAAGTTCCATTCCGGTTCCCATGTATTTTCGGCCCAGGTATACCCCTTCCATTTGACGAGGAACGACCGGTTCTTTGCGGTTCCCCTGTGTCGTAAGATCCGCTCTATCTCCCATTCTTCTTCCCCTTCTATATCTGTTGATGGGGGTTGGAGAATCGACTTGCCATGTTCGGCGGTCTCACGATACGGGGTTAGAAGGGAGGCGTGGAACACATTGTGGATTCGCCAAGACGAGGGAAGACATAATTGATACGCCACAGGAGAGACGACCTTCGTAATTTCAAACGGTTCTTCTCGTAAGGGGTTTAATTTCCGCCATGGAGAACCTCAGCGGAGATTTTTGGCTTCCAACCACACTTTATCGCCAACTCGCCAAGGCCGAAACTTACTTCACACCCGTTCACGCATGTATTGTTGTGCCAGCTGATGAGCATGTAAGGCTTCTTCTCGGGCTTTATCCAGAAGGGTCAGTCGTTCGGTTAAGGAAGGGAGGAAGGTTTTTCCCAGCGGGGGATAGGCACAAGGTTCATACCCTAAGATCAGGGAAAAGGGGGCGACCTTGGTGACGGAATGGACGGATGAATTATGTACGAATTGCGCCATAGGTAGGAGGGAGACCCATTGCGTTGGATTATCCTGGCAGAAGAGACGGAGATATGTTTCCAGTTCCTGGTTTACTCGTTCCGTTTCGCCATCCGTTTGAGGGTGGTAGGTGGAGGAGAGTGCAACGTCATATTGCAGGAGTCGAGCCAGCTCACGGGCAAAGGCTGAGGCAAATTGAGGCCCTCGATCGGAAATCATGCGGTCATGGAGACCCACATGTGGGAAGACATAGGTAAAGAAGAGATGAGCAATCTGGGCAGCATCGCTCAATTTAGAGCAAGGGAGGAAAAACACCCCCTTACTAAGGCCATGGTCGACCATGACCAGAACTGCGTCAAAAGAGTCCACCAGAGGGAAACCGGAGACAAGATCAACAGAGATTTGTTGGAAGGGGCGAGTGGAAGAGGAAGCGAGAGGGGAAAGAGGGGGGACGGTAGGGTGGGTGTTCACCTTGCTAGATTGACAGAGGGGGCAGCCTAGGACGAAGCGACGGATGAAAGAGGCCATGCCAGGCCACCAGTAGTCACGTTGCAAAAGAGAAAGGGTCCGATAAATGCCTCCATGTCCGCCAGAAGGGGACGTATGGACAGATTGGACGAGGGAAAAACGAGCAGCAGGAGGAATGTAGAGCCGGGAGCGGTAATAGAGACAGCCGTCCGCGGGCGAGTATGACCAGTCGCGAAGGGAGGAACGAGAGAAAAGGGGAACACCCTGTTGGAGGGAGGAGCGAGCGGAGAGGACTAAGGGGTCGGTACGGGAAGAATCATGGATAGTGGAAAGAAGGGAAAAATCAATTCGGGCTAAGAAGAGCTCAGGAGAAAGAAGGACCACATCAGCGTTGTCACCGGTGGTGTTGACGTCGTGCATCCGTGATAGGGTGTCGGCGGGACCCATTGACATACCCAGTCAGACGACGAATTTGAGGTCAAAGTCCTGAAGGAAGAGCATCCAACGGGCCTGTCGGCGGGAAAGGTGGTGGGGCTGACGAAAATACGAGAGATTTTTGTGATCAGTGTATACCTCGACCGTACGACCGGTCCCTTGGAGGTAGTGGCGCCATTCGGCAAGAGCGTGAATGACGGCCAAGAGCTCACGATCGTAGATGTCGTAGTTCCGTTCTTGTGGAGTAAGTGTGCAGGAGAGGTAACTGCATGGGTGCAGGTCCCCATTACCATCTCGTTGCATCAACACTCCTCCGGTGGCCGTAAGGGAAGCGTCAGTCATGATGACGAAAGGTTTTGCCAAGTCTGGGAGTAAGAGCATGGGGGCGGACGAAAAGATCTTTTTTATTGTGGAGAAAGCTGTGGCGCATGCATCATTCCACTCCCATGGTTGGTTTTTCTTTGTAAGGTGATGGAGGGGAGCAGCAAGGAAGGAAAAGTTCGGGATGAACTTCCGGTAAAAGTTACAAAATCCAAGGAAAGATCGGATCCCTTTTATGGACCGAGGAGGCTCCCATTGTTCAATGGCGCGTAGTTTGACAGGGTCCATCTTAACTTGGTGGTGAGCGATGATCATTCTGAGATATTCAATCTCAGAGGCATCGAAAGTACATTTTGACAGTTTTAGATAGAGTTGGTGAAGCCGCAAGCGTTCGAGAACGAGGTGAGTACAATGGTGGTGGGTAGTTAAGTCGGAGGAATGGATAAGGATGTCGTCCATATAAATGATTATCCATCCTTCTGCTAAATAGTCATGGAAGAGATGATTCATCATAGCCTGGAAGGTCGCGGGGGAGTTGCAGAGACCAAAGAACATTACTGTCGGTTCAAAAAGGCCAAAGGGGGTAATGAACGCTGCTTTCCAACGATCTTCAGGTCGAATGAGAACGTTATTGTACCCCCATCGGACATCGAACTTGGTGAAAATGGTAGACTCCTTTAGTTGATCGATGAGAGACGAGATTCGTGGGAGCGGGTAAGCGTTCTTAATGGTGTGTTCATTGAGGTAACGATAATCCTGACAGGGTCGTAAGTCGCCCGTTTTCTTTTGTACGAAGAAAAAGGGGGAAGCCTGAGGTGAAATAGAAGGGACGATTTTCCCAGTCCACAGGTTCTCGTCTAGGAACGTCCGACATGCAACTCGCTCGGCAGGGTTCAGGGAATACGTTTTTGCAATACGGGGGACAAAGGACGGTGTTAGGGTAATGGCGTGGTCTAAAGATTGAGAAGGGGGAAGTTGTCCGAGTTTTGGTTCTGCGAATGTTACGTAGTGAGCCAATAACTTCGAATGGCGGCAACTACGAAGGCGACAACAAGATAGAAGGCACCCGTTAAGAGAACAGCAGATGACAGGACTGCTAGAGCGACGTCCACTAGGATAGTCGCAAGAACGAAGACGGCGACGACGAAGAACGTGATGAAGGATGGTAGTCGTCAAGGGCGCGTGCCGGGATGACGATGATGGATGCTGGATGAAGAGAATCCTCAGGGCACGGCGGCGGAGTGAGGATGGAGCGAAGGCGTTATTGACACTGGGATCCTCAGGGCTCAACGGCGGAGTGAGGAGTTAGCCACAAGAAGTTACTAGCCCACACTTAGGCGTTGTAACGGTGAGATTAAGCTTAGAGCTACTACATGCTAGTGCTGGACTACTTATACTACCAGCGATGGCGCACAGACCATGCTGACTAAGCACTACATATAGGAAACCCTCAACCCTGGTGCAAGGGTTGACCTAATGGGGAAACGCCCTTAGCCCTGGGCGTAGCACGAGGTAAGCTATTAACAGGAACGGCCATGAGGCAGAAGCAAAGAAGCCTCATGGCAAACACGTGCAGCGTACACGTTAGGTAATACAAACAACCTAGGAGACAAGCGTTATCCTAAGGTCAAGAAGAACACAAAGACAAAGGAAAGATCTATATCGTATACCGTGGAGGATGGCGGGGAGGACAAGGATAAGATGAACCGTTAGACTAAGGATCCCAATATTAAGGCGAACAAAGGGTTGTCCTGTCGTAAAACTGTAACAAAGTCAGAGGTGGGATACCTGCTGACTGGGCAGACCCTGCTGTGGACTCTAGAATTGTCACTCTGGGGGTGATGGGTGAACACACAAAGGCAAGCCAGATTGAAATTCCAGATCCGGGGATCACATGTCATCACACCATGACCACTCATCACAGGAGGTATAGAGACCTCATCGATATATTGAACAGATGGTGCACAGCCAAAGATCAGCCAGAGTCTGTCACGACGGAAACCGGCGACACGGTGATGGAGGTGCCAAATGAATGTGGCATATCACCATTAGAGATCACACAGGTACACCCACTGGAGGTGAAGAGGATGGACACAGTTGAGGGAGTGCCGAGCAGATTGAGGGAATTGCGTTTGAGGCTCACACAGGTACCAGACCCACCAGAAGGTGAGTTCATGCAGACAGGTCGAGGGGACATGTAAGGGCTGTCAACAACTTCAAGTATTACTCAAGGGGAAGAGAGCGCTGCATTAGGAAATGTGCTGAATATCTCAAAGGAACCATACCATGTTGTGCGGGGTAGCAAGACTGCAAACGCCGAGATGGAGAAGATTACAATAGGGGACTTACACTGCCTTTTCAGGCATATCACACTCATGGGAGCTTGATGCAAGATCAATACCGAACTGATCGACAGGTTGAAGGACAACGAAATCAAGATTAACAATATTCACTATTGAACGTATGCTATTATAGTAGATAGTTCACATGCATGTAGTATATAGATTTGAACTCCTATGCTGAGTTCTAATAGAGACTTGACCTCTAACTACTACGTCTGTGCAGTAACCCACCAAGCCATATCCAGTGAGTACCAGCAACCCTTCCTCATGGACGTTGCTACGCCATACTCCCAACAGGTTATGAGCCCTGGTGGCTAGCATCTGCTTGCTGGAGAATTGAGTGAAAGCTCTTCTCTATTACTGTGGCACCTGCTGGTTGCCAAGGTTACCTGGTTATGCGCTAGTAAAACTCTGCAGTCTCTCCCAGGTTCGCTGGTCGAAAGATTGCACCTGGGGAAGAGGATGAACCTATGCTGGATGACGCTGGTCACCTTAACTGGCTTGACTGCCATCTGGGAGAGGGGGAACCTATGCCAGTTGAGTTCTCCATTCTATGCTTTAATGCTGACAAACATTGTAGACCTCAAACATGCCCTCCCAAGACATCAAGCTGCCTATCTTTAACGGCTCCAACTTCAACAGCTGGTGGCTGATGATGGAGGCCTACCTCCAAGCCTCTGGATCTATGTAGTCCACCCACATCCCTGAGCCTGCAGCAATCACTGCTAAATCAACCTCTGAAGAGAGGAAGGAGTACATTGACTGGCACAAGGCAAATAACCAGCTGGTTGGCTCCATTAAACTCTACATGATGGACAACATCCATCAACAATTTACACAAGAGAACACCGAGCTCTTAATAATAGCTATCAAAAAGGAGTATCAAAGCTCCTCCATCACAGCAGCTTACACACTCTTTCAGGAGCTACTCGACACCACCATCCCCAACTCATTCCATCCCATGCTGGCCTTAACAAAGGTCACTACCCTCTTTGGCCGCCTTGAGCAGGTGGGATATAAATTCCTAGACAACATCCAGATGATGATCGTCCTAGCAAAACTTCCTCTGACCATGGACATCATCAGTCAAATGATGGCACAATCCTTGAAGGTCCCAAAGGTGGCAGAGCTACACAAAGCCACCATCCTGTCATGAGAGTCTCACTCCCTGTCAAAAGAGAAACCTGGCCAATTGGCCAACAAGGTCTCTGCTGTCAAGCAGAAGGGCAAAGAGCCCACATTTCAGCAGCAGCAGAAGCAGCAGCAACAAGGGGGCGATAGAGACAAGAAGTCCTGTCACCAGAAACGTGGAAAGAGGGGCAACAAATTGAAGCCCCAAGCCAATGCCGCTGCCTTGTCATCAGCAGAGACACCCCAGGTGGCCTCCACCGCCTTCTCACTCCAGGCGCCCTATACAATGAGCCCCACTCCTGCTGTGGACCCTCGGGTTCATGCCCACCGCTCCACTTACCTCTACCAAGGTGCCAAAGGCCCTGCCACTGATTCTTGGATCAAGCAGGCCTTCTCTCTTGCACACCACATGGGTCTAGAGCCTTCTTGCGAAACTATGCAGTGCATGGATGCACATGTGACAGCCAGCACTACACTGGAAGTCTGCCCCCCGATGCCCTCACTCCCTTTTTCTGCAAGGATTGAGGAACTTCCACCCTCGCCCCCTGTCTTGACAAGGGCATTGTACGATATGTACAATGACCCCACATATGGTGAGGAGTCGGAGGCTGAGGCCCCATCAAAGAAGAGGAAGCACTCCAAGAAGTGCCATATTGAGATGGCCCCCTCGCCCACGTGGAGTGAGGACGACCTCAACAATATCATCAACATATATGGGACAGTCCCTTCCGAGGATGTTGAAGAGGAGTTGGCCGCCCTTGCGGGCCTCAATGTGAATGCCTCCGCTGATGTAATTATATCGTACATACCTCCTTTCATTGGCTCAACATCATCACTAATCAATCGCCATATTGCCGCAGATCTTAGTAGTATACATCTGGACAATGTAGATACTTCTTTTGTATCTATGCTTTCAAGAATGGAGAATGCTCTCCCACTATATCAGTTTGATGAGTATGCATGCCCAAATGTTGGCAAAGGCAAGTCTAAGTGTGTTATGCATAACGTAGTTATCGACTTGTTGAATGGAATGGGGATCCCTTAGTTGAAAGAATCAACCTTAAGGGGGGACTCTGGAGACTAGGGAACTACGTTGTATTGTGTAGAACTAGCTTATCATAATAGTACAGGTTGTGGCGTATTTATACTGTCCCTACGGCGAACGGACCATGCTATCTATAGACACATTGGGGTAGGGTTCAGGGTAAGGCATGGGATAAATGGGGACATGAGGCAGTCAACAACTGTTACGTAGTGAGCCAATAGCTTCAAATGGCAACAACTACGAGGGCGACAACAAGATAGAGGACACCTGTGAGGAGAACGACAGAAGAGAAGACGGCTAGGGCGACGTCCACTAGGATGGTCGCGAGAATGAAGATGGCGATGGTGAAGAACGTGGTGGTATGGTAGAGGTCGTCAAGGGCGAGCGCCGGAATGACGGAGGATTAGATGATGAGAAAGTCCTCAAGGCGCAACGGCGGGATGAGGAGAGTTGGCAGTGGAATCCTCAGGGCTCGTTGGCGGAGTGAGGATGGAACGAAGGCGATGGGATCCTCAGGGTATGACAACCGGAATGAGGAGAAGGCCACAAGAAGCTACAAGCCCACACTTAGGCGATGTAACGGTGAGATTAAGCTTAGAGCTACTACATGCTAGTGCTGGACTACTTATACTACCAGTGATGGCGCACAGACCATGCTGACTAAGCACTACATATAGGAAGCCCTCAACCCTGGTGCAAGGGTTGACCTACAAAGGGAATGCCCAAGACCCTGGGCGTAACATGAGGTAAGCTATAACAGGAACGGCCACGAGGCAGAAGCAAAGAAGGCCCCGTGGCGAACATGTGTAGGGCACGTTGCCCGTAGTACAAGACGACCTGGGAGACAAGCGTTATCCTAAGGTCGGGAATACGAAGACAAGGAAAAGATCTAATCGTATACCGTAGGGGATGACGGGGAAGACTAGGAAAAAGGTGTTTCGTCAACGACTAGTTGTAGTGGGGTGGAAATGTAGGAAAACTGTAACACCTTCCTTATGTTACACTGGCAGGAATATATAGTACCAGGAAAAACAACAAATCTATGTGAATTCCCATTTCCTTCTGCCAGCCCCATGTTGACACCATGGCCTTTATTAATAGTGGGGCAACCAGAAGTTTCTTGGATTGTAATTTTGTCAGAAAACATTGTCTCCCCCTTACTCCTCTTTCCTCTCCAATTGAAGCAAGGAATGTGGATGGAACAAAGAATCAAGGATCCATCATTACCTAGAAAGTTACTCTAGTGACCAAAGTAACCAAATGGCATGGTCAATGGGAGTTCTTTGTCATTGACTTAGAATGAGAAGACATGATTCTTGGCCTATCCTGGCTCTGACATACCAATCCCCTTATTAATTGGCAAAAAGGAGTAATATCTCTCATAAGGATATTTATCATACTTGTTCCTATGAACAGATCAAGCTATGCTGAGCTAAATACAGTATGTTGGGGAAATGAATTATAGGAAAAATGTTGGGGACATGAGGCATCAGAGAAGTACACCTAGAAAGGAAAAAAGCATTCAGAGACTTGATAAGGTCAAAAAGAAAGTAGACAACAATGAGAAAAGCAGTAAACTATTATACATCATGCCATATCATAACAAGGCATGCTTAGGGTGGGTAGAATGGGAGTTTGGGCAAAAAAGGGATGGGGTATTACAACAAATGAGCCTGCTTATATGCCAGCAGGATGGTCTGTGTGCTGGAAAAGTTTCACTCTGATTCCCATGTATTTTCAGCATGGAAGTATCCCTTCTATTTCACCAAATACTACTGACTTTGTGGAGAACCCTTATATTGTAAAAGCCACACAATCTCCCAAGCTTCTTCCTCTTCTTTCTCCATTGGTGGGGGGTATGTTGGGTTTTTTCTATGTTCCACAATTTCTCAATAAGTGGTCAGTAGAGAAGCATGGAATGTGTTGTGAATTTTCCAATTTTTGGGGAGATTTAATTGGAAGGAGACTAGAAAAACTACCTTGGTGATTTCAAATGGGCCTTCTTATAATGGATTTAATTTCTGCCAAGGGGTACTATGATAGAGATTCTTTGCTTCCAGCCACACTTTACCACCAACTCTCCATGGACAAAATTTGCTGGTGATACATTCACACATGTATTGTTGTGCTACTTGATGGGTGGTGACAGCTTTTTTCCATGCTTTGTCCAATAACAAGAGTCATTCCTCAAGGGCTGGAAGGAATTTTATTCTCAAGGGAGAGTATGCTCATGGTTCAAATCCTAAGAGAAGGAAAAAGAGTGTTTGTTTTGTTATAGAATGGACTGAGGAGTTATGCATGAATTGTGCCATGGGAAGTAGCTCAACCCATCAGGTGGGTTCATCTTGGCAAAAGAGACAGAGATAAGTTTCAAGTTCTTGGTTCACTTACTCCATTTCCTTGTTGGTTTGTGGATGGTATGTGAAAGATAAGGCAATGTCATAGTGAAGGAGACAAGCTAACTCTCAAGCAAATGCAGAGGCACACTGGGGGCTTTGGTCTGAGATTACTCAATCATGAAGCCCTACATGAGGGAACACATGCATGTAAAACAAGTGGGCAACTCCTACTACATCTATCACTTTCAAGCAAGGGATGAAAAAGACCCCCTTACTAAGCCCATGGTTGACCATGACCAGAACAGAATCAAGATCACCAATGGGGGGAAAGGAGGACACCAGGTCAATAGAGATTTGCTAGAAGGGGCAGGAAGCAGAGGAGGAAAGTGGGATAAGTGGGAGAATGGTGGGGTGAGTATTGACCTTGCTTGACTGGCAAAGAGCACAACCAATAACAAAACAGCAGACAATAGAGGCCATACCAGGCCACTAGTAGTCATGCTGGAGAAGTGTGTGTGTGCAAAAAATACCCCCATGACCCCCAGTAGAAGAGGAGTGGATAGACAAAACTAATGAGTGGCAGGTGGCAGGGGGAAAATAGAGGTGATGGCAGTAATAGGGGCAGTCATCATGAAAAGACCAATCTTGGTGGAAAGAACAGGGGAAAAGGGGGGACACCTCCTTCATCTGTTTGAGGGCAGTAAGGACGAGGGGGTTGGAGGAGAAGGAGAAGGAAATTTTGTCCATCAGAGTGGAGTTGATCAGGGAAATAAACAATTCAGACAGGAGGAGAGTAACATCTATGTTATCCACAGAGATGTTGGGAGACTAAGAGCAAGAAAGTGCATCAGTGGGTCCCATGACAGACTCTGGCTGGATGGAAAAGGCAAGGTCAGAGTCTTGTAGGAACAATATCCAATGTGCCTGCTGATAGGAGAAACAGTGAGGCTGGCAGAAGTAGGAGAAGTTTTTGTGGTCCATAAATACCATGACAGGAAACCCAGTTCCTTGAAGATAATGCTGCCATTCAGTGAGGACATGTATAACTGCAAGCAATTTGTGATCATAGATATCATAATTGTGCTTCACAAGAGAAAGAGAATATAAGAGATAGCTACAAGGGTGAAGATCACCATTACTATCACATTGCATGAGGACCCCTCTAGTGGAAAGGAGAGAGACATCCATCATGACAACAAACAGGCAAGAAAGATCAGGGAGCATAAGGACAGGGGCAGAGAGGAAGACAGTCTTTAATGTCTCAAACACCATGGCACACACCAGGGACCAATCCCAAGGTTAATCCTTTCTGGTAAGGGTATTCAAGGGAGTGGCAATAGTGGAGAAGTTTGAGATAAATTTGCAATAAAAGTTGCAGAATCCCAGGAAAGAGCAAATGGCCTTGACTGAATGATGGGGTGACTATTCTGTAATGGCAGTAAGTTTAAGAGGGTTTATCTAGACATGGTTATGGGAAATGATCATACCTAGATACTTGACAGTGGAGTGTCAAAGACACACTTGGAAAGTTTCAGAAGGAGATCATGTTTCCAAAGGCATGTAAGAATCTTTCATGTCCAATCATGATGACTGGTTAGGTTGGAGGAGTGAATAAGGTGATCATCCATGTAAATGGTGAGCCATCCTTCAGCAAGATAGTTATAAAAGAGATGATTCATCATGGACTGGAAAGTGGCAGAGAAATTGCAAAGGCCAAAGAACATCATAGTTGGTTCATAGAGGCCAAAGGGAGTGATGAATGCTGCTTTCCAACAATCTTCCAAACAAATGAGGATATTGTTATACCCCCACCAAACATCCATTTTGGTGAAAATCTGTTACAGTTATGCCTGCACCTGCCTGTGGATGTGTTATGAACCCATAAGATCACCCCTAATTCCCTGGATCATCTTTTCTGATCCTCTAGAAGCCACTTTCGCTCTAAGGTACTTTTATCTAATCTTATCTATAGGGGGGACCAAAACCCAAAATCTTCGCCCATAAATCCTGGACCAATGGACTGATCCATTGGCCCCAGCTCTTCCCCCCAACTCATATGCATATAGAAGCACCCATGGACGCCCTTACCTACCATAGATTCCATCCCCTTGGTGGCAGATCTCTAGATAACCCCCAGGGTGACTTATGCATCAAACATGCAATCTATTATAACTAGGGCTATGCTGCCACTGCAGCAAGGACACCATATGTATGATCTTCCAT
>JBBPJT010000542.1:0-20519 GCA_038088895.1 Xerocomus potaroensis
TAAGCTTAGGGCTACGACATGAAGTGCTCTACTACTTATACTACCAGCCATGGCGCACAGACCATGCTGACTAAGCACTACATATGGGAAGCCCTCAACCCTGGTGCAAGGGTTGACCTATAAATGGAAATGCCCAAGACCCTGGGCGTAACACGAGATAAGCTATAACAGGAACGGCCATGAGGCAGAAGCAAAGAAGCCTCATGGCAAACACATGTATCGTACACGTTAGGTAATACAAGCGACCTAGGAGATAAGTGTTATCCTATGGTCGGGAGCACAAGGACAAGGAGAGATCTATATCGTATACCATGGGGAGGGGCGGGGATAAGGTCAAAGGAAAATGAACCGTTAGACTAAGGACCCCAATGTTAAGGCAAACAAAGGGTGTCCTATTGTAAAACTGTAACAACTACCATAATTTCTCAGTCACGCTCTGATCATCATGCCTCCCACTCATAACACCTCCCCCACTCCTCCCCCCCTTCTTACGCCACCCATCAGGTTCCAGCCATGTTCCCCATTCGCACCAACCTCCTTCCACCCCTACCTCGCCGTCTGGTCTTTGCGGCAGTATTACAAGATGCCCCCTTGTTCATGAGGGTAGTCAAATCTCCCCTTCAGATGGAACCATCTACGACACCTGCATGCTCTTCCTCACGCTATGCACCTTTCGTCTGGTGTTCAACGCAGCTACCCCTTCTGACCGCCCTCTGATCATCGTGGCTGAAGGTTCGACTCTGATGAGTCAAGCTAAGTTGCAATTGTTGGACCTTCTCTACCATCTAGGGTTAGGATACGTGATCAACTCGCTGCCGTTTGAACTAATTGGTCCCATTGTTCGTCCCTTTCTACGTCATCTTCACCCCATGGTTTGGTATGACTACCTTCACATGAACGAGGCAACGGTGGTGCACAGACCCGTTGAATCTCTTCCATATGCCTCCATCGTGCCACCCTCTAACGCATCAATCTCCTCTCTTCTGCTTGTACCAGGGTTAGCAACACCCTCTCCAACGTCCCCTGTCATTCCTCCTCTTCCCCCCCCCTTCTCCGTCATCGTCCAACGACGAAAACATCCCTCCTCTCGTCCCTCTTACGGAGGAACAAACCCCACTTCCCATTCCTCCACCATCATTACCTTCCCTTCCTCATCCCTCGTCACCCTCTCCCACCAATTCTCCCAAACGGACTAGGAAGAAAGGGAAAAAGAAGGCGGTATTGACGTACGGTCTCCCCTCTTCTCCGTCGTACAATCTTCATTCAAAGACACGCCCCCCACTCACCTATATCGACACCTCCGCCTCTTCCTCGTCGGTAATTGAATCCGCCTGGTTCTCTCGCTGTGAATGGAGCAATGAGACTGATACGCACTTGGGTATTTGGTGTCCCACGCATCAATGCCCCTCTTGTTTGGCTTATGGCGCTGGTCACAACTTACACAATTGTCCACAGGCTGCATGTGTCTACTGTCAACGTCAACATTGGGGTCGCCCTTGCCCATTATACAAGTGCGGACCCGACGGCTGTGACGAATGTCGGACTCTTCCTTGGGGGGAGCTATGCCCTCGTCATGTCAGACGACAAGAATTGGACGCAGAACTGAACGACCCCAACGATGCATTATATGATTTTCTCAATATGGAATAAAGGTCAGTGACCTTTTGGCTACAGCGGACCTTATGTTATGGTTTTTGGTTGGTTTTCGTTGCTCTTGTACAAATATGGTAGTTCATTTCCGTTCTTCATTTCTGTTACTTCTTCAGACACTATTTCTTCTTCTAGGTTAGTCATCTGTTGACTGCCTCATGTCCCCATCTTTCCTACTCTTATCCCTCTATAAACGTTCCCCCAATGACTTGCATTCCATGATAGGTAGTGTACAGCTTGGTCCGTTCACATAGTAGAATAGGATAAATACTGAAAGCGCATGTATAGTAGCTTTAAGCTAGTTCTACACAATAGTAGTTCCTAGTCCTTCCAGTGCAGCTTCTAAGGTCTCTGGGTTACTCTAGCGACTAGAAGGTCTCTACACAAGCGTAACAGGAAGGGGGTAAGCATCACAAACAGTATGTTTGTTGACATATCGGTAATCTTGGCAGGGTTGAAGCCCACCATCCTTCTTCTTTACAAAGAAAAAGGGGGATGCTTGTGGAGATTTTGATGGGTGAATCTTGCCTGTTCGGAGATGTTCATCAATGAAATCATCAGCAGCTTGTCGTTTGTCTGGGGAAAGGGAATATATCTTGGAGATCTTTGGAATAAAAGTCTCCTTCATATTCAAAGCATGGTCATAGGGTCTAGATGGGGGTACATGTTCCATCACTTCTTTAGAGAAGACTGAAGTGAATTCTTCATATTCGGTTGGAAGCGTAGCCTTTGGTTTTGCTTTTTCCGCAGCAATGGCTAATTCAGTAGATTGGGTAAGCCTTGCTATGATCCTGGAAATCTGTGGTTTTATAACCATTCGCCCTTTCATGTGATGAAGAGTGGAGATGGTGTAAAAGTCTAGTTGTCAGTCAACTAGTCGTTCAGGGGTTTCTTTATCAAGAAATTGATTCAATCCTTTGACTTCTATGTCGTCAAGGATAACGTGTTTGGGGGGAGGGGTTTCTTTTTCGGGTTTTCCTTTGGAAAGGTAGGAAGCATGAGTTCCTACATGTTCAAGGTAAAGATCTAGGGATTTATTGAGGGATTCATCCAAAGTGACAGTCCCTTTCTTCCAGTCAATGACTGGGTTTGTTCATTCAAGCCAGGGGGCCCCAAGAATGATGTTTTCATGTCCACAGTTCATGATGTAGAACTTGACCTTCTGTGTTTGTTCACTGATTTTCATATAAAGAGTCATAGAAAAGCAAACTGTTGTGTTGTGTGATTGGTCAGCATTTCTTGCGATGACTGGGTGGACAAGTTGTTCGAGGGGTATCTTATGTTTCTGTGTAAAGTGGTGGTCGATACAGGATATTTCAGCTCTGGAGTCAATGAGAGCTGAAGTGTCAATGGTTTTCAAGGTTCTGATAGTAGTGATAAGTTGAATTGGCAATCTAAGTGACTTTGATCATCACTCTGCTACAAATACAGGGGAACAGGTAACCTTGGAAATGGAGAGTACTGACATCAATGCAGTCCTCTTGTCTAAAAACCCTGTGGTTCGAAGAGTCAAGTGAAAAGTCTTTCCACCGTTTCTTCTTCGACATCTTCTTTGATCTTCTTTTCTTCTTTGATCTCTACCTTTTGTATTTCCTTCCTTTCTGGTTGTTGATGGCAATCTGGGCATTCCCTGGAGATATGCCCTTGCTTGTGACAATTGTAGCAAAGACCTTTTCTCCTATGTTTGGCAGCTTGTTCAATAGTCAGCTGATCAATGTCCATTGCGTTCAGATCGTGAGGAGTAGAGGTGGACGTAGAGGTTCATTGATAAGGTGGGACATAGGTAGAAGTAGAGGATCAGGAATGCAGCCTTTCGATTTGGTCTGCAAGGTCCCATTGAGTTTTAAAGTAAACAGCCTTAGTATACCATTCAGTGATTTTGGTTGGGACGGTATCCATGAATTGGATTCATCGCATTAGGGAAAGGGGGATTCTGGCAGCAAAGTATGAAATTAGTACTGCTGAGTCTGTGGTTTCGTTTAGTTCTGCCTGGACGGCTTTCATCTTGAACTGGTTAATGTATCCAGTTAAATTTTCATTCTTTTGTATGCAGTAGGTAGTGAGCCATCCCAGTGCTTGACGTTTCTGGTCTGAATGTTTGAAGTCAGCCTTGAACTTTGTAACAAAATCTGTAAAAGTCCCAAAGGATTGGGCATCCAACGCCTGATTTTGGACTACAGTGGCCCAGGTTAAGGCAGATCCTTTCTTCATATATGAGAGCACAAATGTGACCCTCTTATCATTGTTGTTGTATACTTCCTTGTTGACTAGAAGGTACATTCATATGTTGCTTAGCCAGTCTGCTGCTCTAGAGGGGGATCTGTCATATTCATCGGGGATGTTCAGACGAAGCTCAACGGGTTTCTGTTGGTGCATCATTGGAGGAGGGATGGGGGCTGTTAGGAAGGCAGGGAGTAGAGGGAAGGGTAGTACTGGGGAAGGGGAAAGAGCAGTGGATGGCGAAGATATCTGAGAAAACGATTGACTCAATGCAACCGTTATCTGATTGGGGGGTTCTAAGCTGAGATCTTCGTTAGTTGAAGTCTCAGTATCTGTGGCTTCTTCTTCTGGGGTAGGAGGGGTAGGGGTGCACTGGCCTCAATAGGCAGCAAAGAGATTGGGGAAGTTTTGAGGGTTTCAGTGGGCAATGGTGAGGGGAGGGTGGTGCACACAACGATGGTGGCACTATCTAGAAGAAGTAGAATCTTTTGTTATGATTGGTCTGGGTAGGAACAAGCGTAGCCCTTGAAAGAGGATCGGAGTTCTTGGGTCTTCACACTGAAGGTATTGATGCCTCGCAAGCCGGAGGACTTAGATCAAGTATCGATGAAGTAGATCGTCTGACGGAGTGCAGAGCAAAGCATCTAGAGAAACCAATGGATTGATTGACTGGTAGGTCAGAGGATACAAGGGAGATTCTACTTAGAGTCTAAGGTACATTGCACTGTGGTTTAAGTAGGTATCAAGACGGTGCACAGACCAAGCAGTGCCTACTGCAGAATGACTCATCGGGAGTCATGTCGAGTCAGAACTAAGGTAACTAGGCAACCATCAGTCAAGGGAAATAAAGGGGAACACGAGGCATGTAAGAAGTTATGCCTAGAATGGAAATAGTGTCCAGATCATGGGAAAGAATGATAAGGCAATAGAAAGATTATCATATATTCAAGAAAGGGAAGATCAGGGAAAGATAATTGAGAAAAGGGGTATCAGGGGAATAAAACGTAACATAGCACAGCATGGTCCGTGCATAGATACTTGGAATATAAATACCTGAGGGTTTGAGCGACCAAGACTCCCTAGTCTTGTTCACTTGAACTTAGGGTCTTTGGCCTAGTTACACAAGTGCATGACTTTAAGTTTCGTTCCACATCCTTTCATCCACCACAGGCTTGATATCTTTGCCTCGTGTGTATATCCCTTACATCAGCTTGATTACTGCCTGGTGTACTTTCACTTCATTTCACTTGGTAGGGCATAGAATTACCCCCTTAGTAAGGCCATGGTCAACCATGACCAAAAGTGAATCAAAACCATCTGAGATGGGGAGATCGGTGTTACGTAGTGAGCCAATAACTCCGAATGGCGGCGACTACGAGGGCGACAAAGAGATAGATGACTGCAATAAAGACGGTGAGTGAGGAGAAGGTGGATAGTACGACGTCCACTAGGATAGTCGCGAGAGCGAAGATGACAATGGAGATGAACATGTTGGCGAATGACAGAGCCGTCAAGGGCAAATGCCAGGATGACGGGGATATGGTGATGGTAGGATTCCTCAGGGCATGGCAGCGGGGTGAGGATAGAGCCACAAGAAGTTACAGGCCCACACTTAGGCAATATAACAATAAGATTAAGCTTAAAATCTACTACAAGAAGTGCTACTCTATATATACTACCAGCCATGGCGCACAGACCATGCTGACTAAGCACTAAGTAGGGAAGACCCTCAACCCTGATGCAAGGGTTGACCTAAAGAGGAAACACCCATAACCTTGGGCGTAACACGAGGTAAGCTTATTAATAGGAACAGCCATGAGGCAGAAGCAAAGAAGCCTCATGGCAAACACGTGTTCGTCACGTGACAGGTAATACAAGACGACCTAGGAGACAAGCGTTATCTGTAGGTTGGGAACACAATGATAAGGGGAAATCTAATCGTATACCGTAGGGATGGGGTGGGGATAAGGACAAGGAAATGAACCGTTAGACTAAGGACCCCAATGTTAAGACGAACAATGGGCATCCTGTCGTAAAACTGTAACAATTGGTAATCAAGTCACAGGACACCTGCTAAAAAGGATGAGTGCAAGAGAAGGGGATGGGGAGGAGTGGGGGAACAGTAGGATGAGTGTTTGTCTTGTTTTGCTGACAGATGGCACAGCCTTCCACTTAATTGTGAATGAAGATGGCGAGTCTGGACCACCAGAATTCAGAAGAGACCATCTGGCAAGTTTTCAATACTCCAGGGTGTCCAGCGGCAGTGTGATCATGAGAATGGGCTACAACCTCCTGGCAAAGGGAAAGATCATTCGGGACATATACCTGGTTTTGGTAAGTCAGAACACCGGCATCATATTTCCAGTCAGAAAGACAGAAGCAAAAGTGGATGGGGACTTCACCATTGGGGGCATGTAGGGAATCGAGAACGATCAGGTCAGAAGAGGAAGAGTTGGTGATCTTCTAGGAGAGTGCTGTATCAATCAAGGAGACAAGAAGGTCAGGGGAAAGGAGGGTAATGTTACACTTGGCCTTGGTGAGGACGAGCATAGCCCTTGAAAAGGGGATCTGGTTCTTGGGCCTTCGCGTTGAAGGTATCAATGCCTCACAAGCTGGAGGTCTTGGATCAAAGTATCGGTGCCTCGCAAGCCAGAGGTCTTGGGTCAAAGTATCGGTGAAGTAGACCGTCTGACGAAGTGCAGAGCAAGACGTTGAGAGAAACCAATGGATCGATTGACTGGTAGGTCAGAGGATACAAGGGAGATTCTACTTAGAGTTTATGGTACAGTGCGCAAAGGTTTAAGTAAGTATCAAGACGGTGCATGGACCAAGCAGTGTCTACTGTGGAATGACTCATCTGGAGTCATGTCGAGTCATAATCAAGGTAGCTAGGCAACCATCAATCAATGGAGATGAAAGGGAACACGAGGCATATAAGAAGCTATGCCTAGAACGGAAATAGCGTCCGGATCAAGGGAAAGAAAGGTAAGACAATGGAAAGGTTATCATACATTCAAGAAAGGGAAGATCAAGGAAAGGTAATTGGAAGAAAGGGATATCAGGGGAATAAAATGTAACAGATAACATTTTCATTGTCAGTGGGCACATCAGGGAGGTGATCAGGACATCGCAATAGAGCATCCAGGGCAGTGAGATTCCGTCTGGCCACATGGGTGAGATGGAGGTCATAATCAGCAAGATCTAGTAACCATCAGGCTTGTCGACGGTTAAGTTTCTGTGGTTGACAAAAGTACGTCAAATTCTTATGGTTGGTAAAGACCTGGACAGGGTGAGGAGAGCCATGAAGGAAATGTTTCCAAGTGGAGAGAGCACAAATGATAGCGAGAAGTTTGCAATCATAGACATTGTAGTTTCATTCTGCTGGGAAGAATGTCTGAGAAAGATAACCACAAGGGTGCCAAGCACCATTGGTATCGGTTTGGAGGAGAACACCACCTGAAGCATAAAGGGAAGCATCAGTGGCAATTGTGAAGGGTTTCAGGTAATTGGGGAGTTGGAGAACTGGTTGAGAAAGGAACATTTTCTTGAGTGTATTGAAAGCATCTTGTTGTCGTTCCTTCCATTCCCATGGTTGGGATTTCCTCATTAGGTCAAGAAGGGGTCAAGCAATATCAGAGAAGTGGGGAAGGAATTGTTGGTAAAAATTGGCGAAGCCTAAAAAGGATCACATGTCATGCACTCATTTTGGCACGGGCCAATCTTGAATTCCCACTAACTTGACAGGGTCCATGGCAAGTTTGCCATTCTTAATAATCATTCCGAGATATTCTACCTCAGAGATGTTAAACTTGCACTTTTCCAATTTGAGGTATAAGTCAAGTTCTTTCATGCATTGGAGAACACATTTCATTTGTCATTCATGTTCATCTGGATTGTCGGAGAAGATAAGGAGGTCATCCATATATATGATGAGCCATCCTTTGGCGATTATGTCTTGGAAGGAGTTGTTCATGAATCGTTGGAACATTGCTGAGGAGTTAGATAGGCCAAAGAACATGACTGTTGGTTCAAAAAGTCCATAATGAGTGATAAAAGTGGCTTTCCATTGATCACTGTCTTTAATGCGGACATTATTGTATCCCCATCACACATCAAACTTGGTGAAATGAGATGCTCCTTTGAGTTTCGAGATAAGGTCAGAAATGAGGGGGAGGGGGTAGGTGTTGCAAACAGTATGTTCATTGATGTATCTGTAGTCTTGGCAAGGTTGAAGCCCACCATCCTTCTTCTTTACAAAAAAAAAAGGGAGATGCTTGTGGAGATTTCGATGGGCAAATCTTGCCTGTTTGGAGATGTTCATCAATAAAATCATCTGTGGCTTGTCGTTTGTCAGGGGAGAGGGGGTATATCTTGGAGATCTTTGGAATGAAAGTTTCCTTCATATTTAAAGCATGATTGTAAGGTCTGGATGGGGGAACGAGCTCTGTTGCTTCCTTAGAGAAGGCAGAAGCGAATTCTTCATATTTGGTAGGGAGTGTAGCTTTTGGTTTCACCTTTTCTGCTGCGATGGCTAACTCTGTTGATTGGGTAAGCCTGGCTACAATTCTGGAGATTCTTGGTTTTATAACCATTCGCCCTTGCATACAATGAAGGGTAGCAATGGTGTAGAAATCTAGTTGTCGGTCAACAAGTCATTTGGGAGTGTCTTGGTTAAGATATTGGTTCAATCCTTCAACTTCTATGTTGTCAAGGATCACATGTTCAGGAGGAGGGGTTTCTTTTTCTGGTTTTCCTTTGGAGAGATAGGAAGCACGAGTTCCTACATGTTCAAGATAAAGATCTAGGGATTTATCAAGGGATTCGTCTAGAGTGACTGTCCCTTTCTTCTAGTTGATGACTGGGTTCATTCATTCAAGCCAGGGGGCCCCAAGAATGATGTTTTCCTTGCCATAGTTCATGGCATAAAATCTGACCTTCTGCATCTGTTTGCTAATCTTCATATAAAGAGTCATAGAAAAGCGAACTGTCATGTTATGTGATTGGTCGGCATTTCTTGCTATGACTGGATGAGCTAGTTGTTCAAGGGGTATCTTATGTTTTAGTGTGAAGTGATGATCGATACAGGATATTTCAGCTCCTAAATCAATAAGAGCTGAAGTGTCGACAGTTTTCAAGGTTCCAGTGGTAGCAATAAGTTGAATTGGCAATTTAAGTGATTTTGATCATCACTCTGCTTCAAATACAGGGAAGCAAGTAACCTTTGAAATGGAGGGTACTGACATCAATGCAGTCCTCCTGTCTAAAAATCCTGTGGTTCAAAAAGGTGAGTGGAAAGTCTTCCCACTGTCTTCTCTTCAACATCTTCTTTGTCCTTCTTTTCTTCCTTTATCACTACCTTTCATACCTCCTTCCTTTCTGGTTGCCAACAATGATCTGGACATTCTCTGGAGATATGCTCTTGCTTGTGACAGTTGTAGCAAAGACCTTTTCTCCTATGTTTGGCAGCTTGTCCAATAGTCAGCCAATCAACATCCATTGTGTTTGGATCACAAGGAGCGAAAATAGTAGTTTGTTGATAGGGTGGAACATAGGTGGAAGTAGAGGATTGGGAATACAGCCTTTCAATTCAGTCTGCAAGGTCCCATTGGGTCTTGAAATGAATGGCCTTTGTATACCATTCTGTGATCTTGGTTGGGATGGTATCCATAGATTGGATTCGTCACATCAGGGAGGGGGGAATTCCAGCAGTGAGGTATAAAATAAGTACTGCTGAGTCTGTGGTTTCATTTAGTTCTGCCTGGATGGCTTTCATCTTGAACTAGTTAATATATCCAGTTAAGTTTTTGTTCTTTCAGATGTGATAGGTGGTAAGCCATCCTAGTGCTTGATGTTTCTGGTCAGAATGTTCGAAGTCTGCCTTGAACTTCACAACAAAATCTGTAAAATTCCCAAAGGATTGGGCATCCAATGCCTGATTTTGGACCACAGTGGCCCAGGTTAAGGCAGATCCTTTCTTCATATATGAGAGCACAAATGCAACCCTCTTATCATCATTGTTGTACACTTCTTTGTTGACTAGAAGGTATGTTCGCATGTTACTAAGCCAGTCTGCTGCTCTAGAGGGAGATCCATCGTATTCATCAGGGGTATTCAGATAGAGTTCAATGGGTTTCAGTTGGTACATCATTGGAGGGAGGAGAGGGGCGGTTAGGTAGGTGGGGAGTGGAGGAAAGGGTAATGTTGGGGAGGGAGGAAGAGCAGTGGATGGTGAAGATATCTGAGAGAACGATTGGCTTAAAGCAATTGTAGTCTGGTCTGGGGGGTCTAAGCTGAGGTCTTCATTTGTTGAAGTCTCAGTATTTGTAGCTTCTTCTTCTGGGGTAGGAGGGGTAGGGGTGTGCTGGCCTCAATAGGCAGCAAAGTGGTTGGGAAAGTTTCAGGGTTTTCGGTGGGCAATGGTGAAGAGAGGGTGGCACACACAATGATGGTTGCGCTATCTAGAAAAAGTAGAATCTTTTGTTACGCTTGGCCTGGGTAAGAACGAGCATAGCCCTTGAAAGGGGATTGGAGTTCTTGGGCCTTCATATTGAAGGTATTGATGCCTCACAAGCTGGAGGACTTAGATCAAAGTATCAGTGAAGTAGACCATCTGATGAGATGCTAAGCAAAACGTCAAGAGAAACCAATGGATCAATTGACTGGTAAGTCACAAGATACAAGGGAGATTCTACTTATGGTTTACTGTACATTGTGCTAAGGTTGAAATAGGTATCTGGATGGTGCACAGACCAAGCAGTGTCCACTATGGAATGACTCATCCTGAGTCAAGTCAAGTCATGGCCAAAGGTATCTAGGCAACCATCAATCAAGGAAGGTAGAATGGATCACGAAGCATGCGAGAGGCTATGCTTAGAATGGAAATAGCATCTGAATCATGGGAAAGAAAGATAAGACAATGGAAAGGCTATCATATATTCAAGAAAGGAAAGATCAGGGAAAGATAATCAAGAAAAGGGGTATCAGGGGAATAAAACATAACAGAGTCTAGCTATGGTGGCATATTTCTCATTGAATTCCCAACATTACATCTACAACAGGCCAAAAATGTTGGTTACTCTGAGTAAGCTGATGAAAGGGTGAGGGAGGTCCTTTGCCAAAAAGTGGTATTATATCCTTGGAGGCAACACTGTCCGAGATGAGGACAAGACATATGAGCTGATGATGAAGGACTTCAGCAAGATGTTTTATCCATACAATTTCAAAGAAGAAGCTTGCTGAAAGTTAATAGCAATGAGGCAGAACCTTCAAGACTGGGAGGCTAGATTCTAGAATTATCTCACTGACTTTCAGTTGCATACTGCTTGAAGTGGAATCTCTGACCAGAATACCCTTATTGACATATTTGCAAGAGGACTGGATCCACAATTAAGTCAAATGATACTTTCCATGGGAGAGCTCCTTGCAATCCTAGAAGAGTGGGCAAAGATGACATCCAAATTCCATGCCCAGCAACAACAAATTTGGGCCCTTCATACTAGAGAGACTTTGCATGTTAACAGAAATAGTGGAGTAGGAAACAGGGGAAGGGACCCAAATATGATGGACATAGATGCTATCACCTTAACCCCAGCAAATAGAGCAAAACATCTCAGGGAAAACTGCTGTTTCGTTTGTCACTGAATTGGCTGCAGAGCCAATGTACACAGAGGAGGAGGAAGCCAACCTCCCCTCCAAAACAACAATCCCTTCCAACAATCAACCCCTTTTTCCCCTCCACCAACATTATCCCAAGCAAGACCATTTACCATTACATGTAACCTCCCTGTTTGCACGGTTACCACCACCCCTATGAAACTTGATCATTTCATCACACAATTAACTGAACAAGGGACTATGGCTGATCAAATCCATTCCATATTAGAAGCCTGTTATACTGACAATGAAGAGATGGAAGAAATGGCTAGAACTGAACTAGCCAAGATGAAGGGAAAGGATTTTTAGCAAGGAAGAAAGAACTATTGACTGTTACGCTTTTGTTGCCAACCAATTGGAATGTATAGATATCTTCTAGTTATTGGAGTAACCCAACAACCTTAGAAGCGGACCTGGAAGAACTAGGAACTACGAATGTATTGCGTAGAACTAGCTTAACGATATAGTACATGCACTTTTGGTATTTATCCTATCCTAGAATGCGAATGGACCAAGCTATACACTACCTGGTTGGGACTACAATCCGTTGGGGAAAACATTATGGGATATAGGAGTGGGAACGATGGGGGACACGAGGCAGTCAACAGATGACTAATCTGAAAGATGAAATAGCGTCCAAAATGAAATGAAACCGAAATAGAGAGGACGTAATGCATACTAAGATGAAACGGATGAAATGTACAAATTCGTAACATAAGCCCCATTTTATCGCAAAGGACACCGACCTTTGTTCATTCCTTGTCCAAAAAGGAATAATCTGCATCGTCTGGGTCGTTAGGTTCTGCGTCCAATTCCACACGGCGTACTCTCCATGGACAAAGTTCACCCCACGGGAGGGAGTTACATTCGTCACAACCATCTGGTCCACATTTGTAGAGAGGACAAGGGCGACCCCAATGTTGCCGTTGACAGTAAACGCAGGCTGCTTGGGGACAATTGTGTAAAGAATGTCCCAGGGCGTAAGCGTTGCAGGAGGGGCAGGCCTGTTTTGGACACCAAATTCCTAGATGTGTGTCCGTCTTGTCACACCACTCACATCGAGTGTACCAGGCTGGAGCAAGGGCAGGCGTATCGACGTAGGCAAAGGTGGACGAGGAGGAGGCTACTGTAGTGAGAAAAGAGGGAGAAGAGGAGATGGGAGGAATGGTTGCGGATTTCTTCTTCGCAGAGCATAGATGATAGGCTGGGGAACTGGGTAGCCCATATGATGACACGACTGCTTTCTTCTTCCCTTTGTTCTTCCTTAGTTTCTCTGGAGGAGAGGGAGATATACTAGGGGGAATGGTGGGAAGAGAAGGGGGTGGAATGGGTAGAGGTGTGGCGCTATCTTCCTCCACGTCGAGAAGAGGAGGGGGGCTGTCGATGAGGGGTTCAGAAGGAGATAGAGGGGATACTTCTGGGGGGGTGAGAACACCGGGCATAAGTGGGATGGACGAGAGGGAGCGATTGGAAGGGGTGATGATGGATCGATGGGGGATGGAATCAACGGGAGTAACGGTGATAGGAGCTTCAGTAGTATTTAGATAGTCATACCAGACGGTGGGATGGAGATGGCGGAGGAAGGGATGGACAATAGGACCGATAAGGTCAAAGGGAAGGGTATTGATTGCGTAGCCCAACCCTAGCCGGTAGAGAAGATCCAACAGCTGGATCTTGGCCTGACTGATCAGCGTCGTTCCCTCAGCTGCTAGAATGGCAGGACGATCAGTTGGGGTGGCAGCATTGAAAACTAATCGGAAGGTGGATAGGGTGAGGAAAAGCATGCATGCGTCAACAAGTGGAACGTCAGTGACGAGGGACTCAAAAATTCGCATAAACAGTGGCGCATCTTGGAGAACGGCAGCAAATACTAGATGACGGGGTAAAGGGGATAGGAGATTGTTACGTAGTGAGCCAGCAGCTTCGAATGGCGGTGACTACGAGGGCGACAACAAGATAAACGGCGAGGATGAATACGACGAGTGACGAGAAGACTGATAGCACGACGTCCACTAGGATAGTCGTGAGGACGTAGGTGACGAGTATGAGGAACGTGGTGACGAGTATGAGGAACGTGGTGACGAATAAGAGGAGCCGTCAAGGGCACGTGCCAGGATGATGGAGGAACGATGACATTGGGAATCCTCAGGGCACGGCGGCGGAGTGAGAATGGAGCCACAAGAAGCTACAAGGCCCACACTAGGTGATGTAACGATGAGATTAAGCTTAGGGCTACTACAAGGAAGTGCTACTCTATATATACTACCAGCGATGGCGCACAGACCATGCTGACTAAGCACTATGTAGGGAAAGCCCTCAACCCTGGTGCAAGGGTTGACCTAGTAAGGGAACGCCCTTAGCCCTGGGCGTAACACGAGGTAAGCTATTAACAGGAACAGCCATGAGGCAGAAGCAAAGAAGCCTCATGGCGAACACGCGGACGGCACGTGGTACGAATACAGTCGACCTAGGAGTCAAGCGTTATCCTAAGGTCGGGAACACAAAGAGCAAAGGAAAGATCTAATCGTATACCGTAGGAGGGGCGGGGATGAAGGTAAGGAAATGAACCATTAGACTAAGGACTCCGATGTTAAGGCGAACAATGTTATGGTTTTACCTGCACCTGCCTGCAGGCCAACTACTCAACACAACACCCTGATCTTGAAGAGCATCTTTGCTGGGATCAGACCAAAGGGGTTGGACAAAGAAGGAGGGACATGGATTGATAATGCCTATGCTAGGCAAGGTACAAGCAAGGGACCGAAGTTAAAGCTGAACTTAGAGTTCAGCTCGACTAAGTACTACCCTATATATACCGACTAGGGTCGCGCACAGACCAAGTTACCTAATACACTAAATAAGGAACAACCCTATACCCAAGGGAAGCCCTAAGCCCTAGGAAGCAAGAAGCACACCTCGTGGGGAATACAAAGGAAGCCACGAGGACAATAGAAGCACGGCGCTACTCGCCGTGTGGGAAAACTACATAAGAATAGATCAGGGTCAAGGGTACGCCCAATTGAGAAGGAAGTCCGTTGTTGGGCAACGTGCACCAACACGTAAGCATAACGGATATCGGATGACGATCCGATATCAAAGAGGTATCAGCCAGCGGATCACGATCCGATGGCTAGGATCTATCATAACGGTCTGACACTAGTATAGGCGACTAGTCAGACGGAAAGATCTATATGCGGAGGAGAAGGGAGAGACGACAGTGTCTTCACTTATATATCTCTTCGTTCAAGAGAAATCCTTAGATTTGGAACAAATCGTAACAAACAAGGGGTGTCCTGTCGTAAAACTGTAACAGAGATTGACTCGGATAGGGAAGATGGCGGGTATTTGATGGGTGGCGTGTGAAGGAGCTGGGTCAGGAGAGGTGGTGCGATGTGCAGGCATATTGGATAAGAGGATTGGGTGTTATGGAATTCAGAGGGAGTGAAGCTTTTTATACCGTTGTAGGATGGTCCGTGCTCCGGCTAAGTTCCGTTCGGGTTCCCATGTATTCTCTGCGTGAGAATACCCTTTCCATTTAATTAAATACGCCCATGTCTTCTTGTTCCCTTTATGTCGAAGTATTTGTTCTACTTTCCAAGCTTCTTCTCCGTCTATCTCCATAGGGGGAGGGCATAGTTGATTTTTCCCATGTTCTGCCGTTTCTCGAAAAGTGGACAACAACGAGGCGTGGAACGTGTCATGAATTTTCCAATTTTGGGGAAGGCGGAGTTTGAAAGATACCGGTGATACCACTTTCGTGATTTCAAATGGCCCTTCTCAGAGAGGGTTTAATTTCCGCCATGGAGTACTTCGATGGAGATTACGAGCATCTAACCACACTTTATCTCCGACTTTCCACGGACGGAATTGTTGCGTAACACATTGACGCATGTATTGTTGGGCTAACGCATGTGCACTAAGTGCTTCTTCTCTCGCTTTCGCTAGCCATGTAAGGCATTCCGTTAGAGCAGGAAGAAAGGTTTGCCCAAGAGGGGGGTAGGTGCGGGGTTCATATCCGAGGATAAGGGAAAAGGGAGTTTGTTTCGTTACAGAGTGAACGGACGCATTATGTGTGAATTGAGCCATGGGGAGAAGGTCGACCCATTTGGTAGGGTTATCTTGGCAAAAGAGGCGAAGGTAAGTTTCCAATTCTTGGTTTACTCGTTCGGTTTCACCGTCCGTTTGCGGATGATA
Organism: Xerocomus potaroensis; assembly: GCA_038088895.1. NCBI lineage: Eukaryota > Fungi > Basidiomycota > Agaricomycetes > Boletales > Boletaceae > Xerocomus > Xerocomus potaroensis. The sequence continues at coordinate 15,718 of JBBPJT010000542.1, forward strand.
AGCAGAGGATAAGGCGACGTCGTAATGGAGGAGGCGGGCTAGTTCGTGAGCAAAAGCAGAAGTGAATTGAGGACCTTGGTCAGAAATTACTTTGTCGTGAAGACCAACGTGAGGGAACATGTGTTGATAGAAAAGGTGGGCTACGCCGGCTGCATCAATAGCTTTTGAGCAAGGGATGAAAAAGACCCCCTTACTAAGGCCATGGTCGACCATGACCAAGACAGAATCAAGGGAACCAACAGGAGGGAAGGCGGTCACAAGGTCCACAGAAATCTGTTGAAAGGGGCGAGAAGCAGAGGAAGGGATAGGGGAGAGCGGAGGGACCATAGGATGAGTGAGGACCTTACTCGCCTGACAAAGGGCACAGCCTTGAACAAAGCGGCGAACAAAAGAAGAGAGACCGGGCCACCAGTAATCTCGTTGAAGGAGAGCTGTAGTGCGAAAAATGCCGCCGTGACCCCCAGCGGGAGAGGAATGAATGGATGAGACGAGGTCATGACAAGCAGAGGGAGGAATATAGAGGCGATGGCAATAATAAAGACGACCATCATGAAAAGACCAATCGAGACAGGCAGAACGAGGAAAGAGAGGGGAACCTTCACGCATCCGTTCAAGAGCAGAAAGGACAAGAGGGTCGGTAGAGGAGGAATGGAGGATTTTCTCTTGGAGAGCGACATCGAGGAGAGAGATGAAAACGGTATCGGGGAGGAGTGTGACGTCAGTGTTATCGGAGGACGTGTCAGAGGAAAGAGAACGAGAGAGGGCGTCGGCGGGACCCATGGTGGAGCCAGGTTGGACACTAAAACAAAGATCAAAATCTTGAAGGAAGAGCATCCAACGAGCCTGGTGATGGGAGAGGTGATGAGGTTGACGGAAATAGGAAAGATTTTTATGATCCATATAAACGGTGACAGGGAGGCCCGTTCCCTGGAGATAGTGTCGCCATTCGGTAAGGGCGTGAATGACGGCTAATAATTCGCGGTCATAAATATCATAGTTGCATTCCGCCAGAGAGAAGGTTCAAGAGATATAACTACAGGGATGTAGATCTCTGTTAACGTCGCATTGCATGAGAACACCGCCAGAAGCAAGGAGAGATGCGTCGGTCATGATCTCGAAAGAAGACTGGAGGTCGGGAAGAGAGAGAACAGGAGCTTTAGTGAAAATAGATTTGAGGGTAGAAAAAGCGTCAGTACAGGAAGACGACCAGTTCCAGGGAACATCTTTTTTTGTGAGACAATGAAGAGGAGCAGCAAGGGTGGCGAAGTTAGGGATGAATCGACGGTAAAAGTTGCAAAAACCTAAGAAGGAACGAACGCCTTTGAGGGATTTGGGGGGGGCCCACACAGTGATAGCGGAAACTTTAGTGGGGTCCATCTTGAGGCTGTTATGGGCAACGATCATTCCTAAATATTCCACTTGTGCGGCGTCGAAGGTACATTTTGACAGCTTAAGAAACAAGTTATGTTGTCGTAAACGGCGTAATACCTTGCGAGTTCGTTCGTGGTGTAGGGCAAGATGAGAGGAATGGATAAGGAGGTCGTCCATGTAAATGATGAGCCACCCCTCTGCCACGTAGTCACAGAAGAAATGGTTCATCATTGCTTGAAACATCGCTGGGGAGTTGTATAGGCCGAAGAACATGACGGTAGGTTCAAACAGGCCAAAAGGGGTAATGAAAGCTGCCTTCCATCGGTCTTTGGGGCGAATGAGAACGTTATTATATCCCCACCGAATGTCCATTTTTGTGAAAATTGACGATTCAATGAGTTTATCAAAGAGATCAGAGATCAATGGAAGAGGGTAAGCATTTTTGACGGTATGTTCGTTTAGATATCGGTAGTCCTGACACAGGCGAAGGTCGCCGGTTTTCTTCAGCACAAAGAAGAAAGGAGATGCTTGTGGCGATTGCAAAGGCACTATCCGTCCGGTTGAAAGGTTTTCATCGAGAAACTTTCGACAAGCAATTAACTCAGCAGGGTTTAGTCAATAGACTTTTCCTACTTTCGGGATAAAATTGGGCGTCAATGTAATGGAATGGTTGAAGTCGTGGGAAGGGGGAAGAGTGCCCGATTTGGGTTCGCCAAAAACGTCAGTAAAATCACTAATAAATTTGGGGATCAAGGACTCGACAGGCAAGTTTTCTTGTGCTAAGGTTGTAGAAAGAGTCGTGCGGGCAATCTGCTATGGGGAGTGGAAGAATCGTTTTTTCCATTGTCTCGCTATCCAAGCATCTGGGGAGGATTGAAGATATCGCAACAGGAGTGTGTGGTCATCGGAACCATCCGATCGTGTGTGAGAAGGGAGGCCGGGTAGGTGTATTGTCCCTTTCTCCCAGTTGATTAACAGATTAGTTTGTCGCAACCAGGGTAGACCAAGAATTGCATATTCTTTTCCCAGAGAGGTTACAAGGAATTCCCATTCGGCTGTCCACCCAGGGACTTCGGTGGTTAGTACTACCTTGTGGGTAATACATGCTCCTTTGTTATGAGTTCCGTCTACATTTCGCACGTCGAGATGGGTGGAAAGTGGAGTAAGGGGTAGGCGGTGTTTTCGTACAAAGGCGAGATCAAGGAAACTTCCGGTAGCGCCACTATCAATAAGGGCAGAGGTGTTGACTTTATGTGATCCAGATGATAACAAAAAGGGGATGTGCATGGATTTGGTCAATCTCCCGCTAGTATACATGAGAGCCACAGTATTGGATGGAAAGGGTACTGTCAACTTAGTTCCTTTCCTCTCTAAAAATCCGCGTCAATGTGGGCTATTTCTTCAGCTCCGGCTTCTTCTGAGGTAGTGCTATAACAAGCTTGCAAGACTTGATGGATTTGCTCTGGCATTGTTCCTTGTGCTACTAAGGTAGCGATGTACTGATCTAATCCGGTAGTAACATTCGTTCTGATGTTCTGCCGTGTGGGGATGGTATTTCCTCCGTTATGGATTCGCTGACGGAAGGGGTTGTTAGACGAAGGGCGAGGGGCAGTAGGAGGGTGGTCTTCTCGGGTTTGACGTTGACTCGTCGACCCTCCTTGATGGTTGCTAGAGCGGCACCCGATACGATGACATATGAAACACCTATTTTCTCGAAGGTGTTTTGCTCGGTTCGCTGGAGATAAAAATACCATGTCGACGTCCATTGCATTTGGATCTCTTGGTCGTCTGACATTAAGGGTTCCCCCAGTTCGTAAGGCGCAAATATGTTGTTGTTGTGCATGAAATTTAGCGGCTGCAGTTACCCATTCTTCGAGGGTAGCTGGTAGAACTCCCATCGAAAGGATCATTTGGGCAATTTGAGGGTCAAGTCCTCCAGCAAAGGCATCGATTAGAGTGGCATCATCTGTGACACCAGAGCGCGCTGCATGTAATTGTAAATCGGCTAAATAGTTCTGGAATCCCTCCTCTTTATCTTTAAGGTTTTGTCGAGTATTCAGCATTTTTCGTCTCGCTTCTTCCTTAAAGTTATAAGGGTAAAAGGTCTTGCCGAAATCTTCCATAAAGACGTCATAGGTCTTTTGTGCAGCGGGAAGGGCAGCATTGTTGAGTCTGGTGTACCATTTTTCAGCAAAGGGAACACCTCGTCCTTTTGTAAACTTGCTAAGGGTGGCGAGGATTTTATCTCCGTCCATTATATAGATGGTGGGATTTAACGTGAAGTAGGCCATCATGGCCATTCCCCAGCTTACTGCTTTCGACGTTTCCCCAGTAAAATCGGAAGGCATTCCAGCCTTTCGTTCGGGGGGGTTGGGAGGAACATTTATAACTGGAGGAGGGGGTAGTGCTGGATAGGGAGGAAGTGGAGGGGGAAGGGCGAGAGGGGTGAGTGCGAGTGGAGAAGTTGGAGCGGAGGGAGGAAGATGGTAGGTAGACTGGGTAGGAGAGAGGGCGATGGGGGATCCTCCTTCATCTTCACTGGACTCTGGCTGGGGTGGAGGGGAAGGGGCACGGAAGCGATATTGTGGTGGAATGGCTGGAGCGTTGATAGCATCTCAGCAAGGAGAAGCTAGTTCTTTTGTTACGCTTTTGTTGCCAACCAATTGGAACGTATAGATATCTTCTAGTTATTGGAGTAACCCAACAACCTTAGAAGCGGACCTGGAAGAACTAGGAACTACGAATGTATTGCATAGAACTAGCTTAATGATATAGTACATGCGCTTTTGGTATTTATCCTATCCTAGAATGCAAACGGACCAAGCTATACACTACCTGGTTGGGACTACAATCCGTTGGGGAAAACATTATGGGATATAGGAGTGGGAACGATGGGGGACACGAGGCAGTCAACAGATGACTAACCTGAAAGATGAAATAGCATCCGAAATGAAATGAAACCGAAATAGAGAGGACGTAATGCATACTAAGATGAAACGGATGAAACGTACAAATTCGTAACATTGACCGCCTCTCTTCCACATGAGATAGCAGCTGTACATAACATTGGGATGACTGAGAAATCTATGAGAATTCCCCTTTGTCTGTACTGTGCAACAACCAAGGTTGACGCTTTCACCCTAATTGATAGTAGGGCAACTGGAAGCTTCATTGACAAATCATTCGTGAGATGACACCACCTATCCTACATGCAGTTAGCACAAACATGAATTGCCTGAAATGTGGATGGAACCATCAACAAAAGTAATACCATTCACTACAGCATCTCTGCCACCATCAGAATTGAAACACCTCTGATCTCTACACTAGGCCTAGATAAGCCTTAATGATTGAGATCTATGGAGAGGGGGCCAAAGTGTGAGTGAGAATGTGAGAAAGGGGGAGATGTGGGACTGAGTCTATCTTGCTAG
>JBBPJT010000543.1:0-20510 GCA_038088895.1 Xerocomus potaroensis
TTGAATCCAAACCATCCAAACCAAAGGAAGACCGTGCCCAGGACGACGTAGGTGGTATTGTGGGGCTTATAAGCGAGTCGCTCTGTACCATAGCCACGACGCTTTCCAAGATAAAGAGAAATGGCCAGTGCTGCGCTTCCAGACGAAATATGGACAGGAGTGCCACCAGCAAAGTCGAGGCCACCAAGGACAGCCGACCAACCGTTGGGATTCCACGTCCAGCACGCAATAGGGTCATATACCAACGTCGACCACACAAACACAAATACAAGAAGGGGCCCCAAACGGCTACGTTCTGCGACTGCGCCAACAGCGAGCATCGGGCTATGTAGCGTCAATGTAAGCGGTGTCACCATGCACCAGTAAAAATACCTACGTAATTGCAGCAAACATGAGCTGGAAAACACAGAAGACGATCGCAGGCACGCGAGGGCTGGCGACAGAGGGCTGGTCAAGTACATCCATAAGGCCAAAGTTGTCTGTGAACCCGTGAGGGTTGGTCTAGACGGGTAAGGAACCACCAACCCAAATTGCCAATATATCGACCAGCAGTTGCGCTGAACGCCAATGAGTATCCCCAAAAGAACCACTAGAATGGAGTGAGCAATTGATACATCTATACAGAGACCTGGCACACCTGGAAGGATACCATTGCAAGGGTCATCATGCTAAGATAAATCATACTAAGCGCATTCTTTCTTCGCAAGAGACCAGAGTAGAAGAAGCCGACGCCCGGTACCATGATCATTACCAAGGCAGTTGAGGCCAGTGTCCAAGCGATATCGCCAAGATTGTATACCGTACCAGTCGAGGTCACGAGGTCCCCGGCTTAGGAGGGAGTCAGAGAGAGAAAATGTAAAAAATTTCGAGACTGACACGAGTCGTAGGTTACATTCACCATTTTGATAGAGCCTCGACAGCCAAGTGACGGGGGCAATAAGTTTCCCAAAGAAAGTGGGGGGGCGTGTGTGCGGGCGAGCTATTAAAATCAAGTACGAGTTGAGTTGATATACCCTGGGATTTGTGCCTTCTGACTTTTTTTCCCGAGCGGCAACGGAATCTTGGCATGGCAAGATAAGAGCGGTGCTTACTAAGCAGAAGAGGGGAATCATTATCATCCAATGAGAAACCGCAGAAACATAAAAACACATGAAGCGGTTGTTATCATGTCAAAGACCCTGGTGTGTTTTTGCAACCTGATTAGTGGCGAGTCGAGTTGACAGGTACACATGAACTTACGTGTGATAAGTGGTGGCTGTCACGTCGAGTTCATTTCCGACGAAACACTCGACCGTTTTCGTACTATATCATCGAAGCCTGACTCGCACCGCGCGACCCGGACAGGCAGAACAAGATTTTGGTCTTGGAGAACCAATTTTCAATGGTAGCGGCTTGATCGCTGCCGTCGCCGCCGCTATTTGCTTTACACAGCACTGATATCAATAATCGAACCGGCTGGCCGAAGGCGGTTCTCACCACCACCGCATTTATTTTTAAAAGCGAACCCAATCCTTTATGCGGCCCGTCCTGCGACACGTCGACACCACGAGGAGTCGAAAATCAGCATGGCCTCGCCGATAATATATGTGTCCACTTCTCAGAGTGAAATGGTTTATCCCGCTTCTTGCCCGGAGCTATCGTATATATTTTCCATGCTGTGCTCCTTTTTGTAGATTCCCTTACCATAGACACGCACAGCATCCCCCGAACCATGCACTCCACTCCCCTTGTGATTTTCGCTAAGCATCAGTTCGATACTAACCCATATGAAGATCCGATGGTAACCGGGTGTTGGCTGTGCTGTGTTTGATCCATCCAAGCAGACCATGAAAAATGCATTGAATTCTCTTCAGGGCCGCGCGTCGAAGAGAAATATGGGGGATGTTTGTGCTTGTTTAGAATTAGCAACAGAAAATTGCTTCATTGAATCATTGAATTTACTTTACACGCACGCTCGGAGCGATGGCAAGTCTGCTCCTTGGTACAGCGAGACAGTACATTCCCGTACATGTCCCCCGCCTAATGACTTGTTCGGCGTTGGCCAGGCAAATTCACATCTCACAGCCCAGTCCGTCCTTGTATTGAAGTATTTGATCCCCAAGTCATTGACATCCGTAGCTCGGCGTGCAACGAATAGTGGTGACCTCTTTGGTGTTCCAGACCAGCCCACATCGCAAACTGCTCTCGAAAATTCTGCGGATTCGCTTTCCAAATATGCGGGCTCCCGGGAGCGCAAATTCCACCAACTATTGCAGTTCGTGAGCGACCGTACCGGCCGAGCGAAAGTCGTCAAGGCAGGTCAAGTCCGTGCTACAGCATGGTTGCGCCTTTTTCAGCTCGCCAGCAACGCGGAACACCTCGAGGCAGTTGCAGGGATTATCCCTCAGTGGAAACAGTCCGGAAAGTTGTTCTCTCCACTCGGTACCGAGATGTTCGTACGTACGTGCATATCCGATGTTGGGAGCATCCTTTCCGGACGTTCATTGCGTTTCACTTCGCGCCTTGCTAGGTCGATGCGCAGAGCTTGATTGCCCCCTACTCGCACTGAAAGTATTTGGAAATCACCCAAAGTATGGTCTCCCGTTGTCGTCCCTCCCCGCTGCGCGTACCCTCCTTCATTCTCTATACCGAAAATATCCCTTGGAGAACATGATTGCGGTAGTATCGTTGTTTGGCATGAACAATCTCCCGCCTATCACGAATGACCCCGCTTGCTGTGCTATGCTCTACGCGGCTTGTCTAAGGAGCAAGAACAAGCACGCATCCTTGCTTGGAAGAGATATCCGAATAGCCCTTCAGAAGCTTCTTAGAGAGACGACGCCCTTTACCCAACCTGAAGAAAGGTTTTTGCGCGCCCGCTACTCGGTAAAACCCAATCTATGGCTATCAGAAGCACTTCGAGAGATAAAGGTGATTAAGAGAGAGCGGGGTCGCGGATCGTGGTGGATAACCGAATGGGTTGCTAGAGGGGAGGGCCGTGTACTTCTACCGTTGGCACAACGCAGGTATCAAGCTAAAACCGGGCAGCGTTCGCCAGGAGCATTGACACCTGTCATGGAGAGTACACCTCAACAACCGCACGTGTAATTGTCCGTACCTTGCTAATCGACGTTATCTCTAGCCATTTTCCGTCCATATCAAATCGATCGAACCAACAGAGGCCACGTCTGCTGTGTTGTGATGTAGTGCGTTGTATTGGAAACCGAGATGATCCGACAAACTCTTTAGCCGTGATAACAGTTCTATCGACGAAACATGGACATTTTCTCTATACTGTAAACGAGACGTGGGCTTCACGTTCTCCTAGCCTAAAGTCCGTTTGCTTCCCGCTCGGCCGAAATTCAGATGTCTCAATCTCTGGAATCGCTATCAAGTACTCTCCCTAAAATCTTGCGCACGCAGGTTTAGGCTAGCCATGTGCGTCAGGCTAACACGAATGAAAGCTTGTAGCATTGCAGATCACCCTTGATCCATTGATCCAAACATCCAGGAAGGCTTGATTCCAACGAACCGATCGGCACACCAGGAAAAGCCACAGCCGTTCCCACCCCCGTCTGCCCTGACTTCTTTTTCCGGATTATTGCCAAGGGTGAGGTGGAGCAATGACTTCCGTTCCGAGGGACCACGGCTGCCTTGCGATAAGGCTTTGTGAACTGCCCAGGTTGTCTTGGTACCCAGCAGACCCTGGGCAACGTAACACATCTGCTGTTTTCTCAGCACCCGGGTCTGAAACCCAGTCGGATAATGATTGCAACAGTTAGGTATTGATGGACCCAGGGACATCTACTATTTTCAGGGCACCCCAAAGTACAAAGCGAGTTAGAAACGCAAGTCAGGTACGATCCGAACCAGGCACCTATTACTACTTTTCCTTGGAGGCATTGGTGGTAGAGTGTGCTAAGGATCCATCAAATCTTGACGTTATCCAGCCAACTTGAAGCCGCGGACGATGACGCGTCCGTCAATCAATAAATGGATTTGCAAGCGGATGTTGAGGGCGCTTGCGCTTTATTCCTGCTCCCTATCTGTAGCCAGGTCGCTATTGTCAAGTTAGTCGTGGTGTTTGCTTTTTCCAACTCTTTGACAAACATAGCTGCGCTTCTCGGCTGAGACCTATGAATTCATTTCAATTAGATCGAACTACGTTCAGTGTTCGATTTACGTCCAGGACACGCTGATTTTTCTCCTGCCTGCACTTCGCATCTTTATTTCCACTCATGCTTCCCAACCCCGGGTGGTACCGAGTAGAAATCTGATCCGGGAGGTTGGTAAACATGTGGCCGGCTAGGTTTGAGCGCAGTGATGATCTGCTGTCCTTCTAGGATATATGATACCACAGGCACATTTCTCATCGATTGTCCCTGCGCGGGGATAACTATACGTGGCCCCATATCGACCCGCCGGGATCTGGGACACGGTCCGGATTTCCCGCAAAGGGAGGAGTGTGGGTACAGGAGAGCTGAAGACCCCCCAGCTAACGGGCTGTCTCCAACCTTTTCACATGACCACTCACGCACTTGAAAAGGCCCTCAAAGACGCCAAGCCCGCGTTTGGGGCATGGATAACTCTCCCAGGTGCGATAAACGCATGGACGGTTGCACGATCGAGCCCACACCTTTCCTGGGTGTTGATTGATTGTGAACATGGGTTACCATCGCTGCTGCCTGGGGCAGCTGAGTCCGTTCAGGCGATCGCCGGGCTCGCCGGTGCTGCTCCGAGTGTGATCGTGCGTATCTCCGCGACCGGTGCGAACGACAGCACTTCGTGGCAGATCAAGCATGCGTTGGACGCTGGTGCGAGTGGTGTTCTTGTCCCGATGGTATGTCGAATATGATTGTATTGTGGCGGAAGGTGACACAGCGACAGGTATCGGATGCAACCATGGCCAAGAAGATCGCTTCCGAGTGCCGTTTTCCACCTGATGGTGTACGTGGGTTTGGGAGTCCGTTCACGCACGCGATATGGGGGATCAGTTCAGCCGAGTATCGCACATCTGCAAACGAACATGTCTTTGCCATCGTCCAGATTGAAACAAAAGAAGGGGTCGACAACGTGGAGGAGATTGCAGCCGTCGATGGCATCGGTCAGGGAATACGACATGATATCCGACTTGTACTATACGCTAAGCATGGCAATAGATGTTCTCTTCATCGGTCCCTTTGACCTGTCGTTGTCCCTGGGATATCCTCTGCCATCCCCGGACCCCCACCCGGAAGTGGAACGTATCATTCAACGTATTCTGAAGGTTGTGCATGGCAAGGGAAAGAAATGGTGCGTTCTGACCCGGGGTGACAAACTGAGCCACTAATGATTGTGCTCGCAGTGCCATTTTTTGCTCTACAGGGGCGCAGGGGTTTAAGCGCGCCCAAGAGGGATTCGATATGGTCCGTAGATTGTCCGGAACGTGATGTGATGTTTAATGACGCCTGTGATAGATCAACGTTGCTCTGGATGCGAATGCCATGTCCGAGTCCATCGCTCGTCACTTGAACGACGCTGTACATGGCCAGTGATGGTACATTTAAATGTGTACAATATAATATGCATTGTCTTGCCTCTCCGTTTATGTCGAGGTTAGCGGTGCGAGCACGTGCAACGATGACTCCTGTGGGAATGGGAAAGTAACATTAGTCAGCAGGGCAGAGGCCAGTGGGATGGTTCGACCCACTGAACGTCGCTCGCCCACTTGGAAAGTTGATGAGATGCCACCACCACCGTTCTCGTCCCCGCACAACCAGACTTCCTTCCCCGCTCTTTACTTATACCCTCTCAATGACACCTTCGTACCAAAACACATCGCTCTCGTTGGCGGTCAGCGCGTCAAGATTGGTCGTCAAACGAACGCTAAAACTGTACCCGCCGAACGAAACGGTTACTTTGACTCAAAAGTTCTCTCAAGACAGCATGCAGAGGTCTGGGAGGAGGGCAGAAAGGCATCTTTCTTTCATCCTTCTTTTTCTCCCACTCATCTCTCCCCCAGATCTTCATCAAAGACGTCAAGAGCTCTAACGGCACTTTCATCAACGGCGAGCGTCTCAGTCTAGAGGGCGTCGAGTCCGAGCCTTTTGAATTAAAAAACGAGGACATTGTGGTATAACCCTTTCCGTCTATCCCCTTCTATCTCCAACCCCATCGTCTTCAGGAATTCGGCATCGACATTATTGGTGAGGACAACAAAACGACCATCCACCACAAAGTCGCGGCCCGTGTCCTCTGCATATTCACAGAGGAAGACGCCCAGGATGCCGCACGTGTGGAACGGCTGCAAAGTCCTACGAGTATCAATGCCGGTCCTTCTCAAACAAGCACCTCTGCCACCTCCTCTCAGTTCTCTTTTGCGCAGGGCCAACCTGTGCCTCCAGCACAGCGTCGTCCAACCTTGCAGTCTCAAGCACTCGGCGGAATGGGTGGCATGGGCGGCAGTATGCGACCCCCCGGTAAAAGTGGTCTCAGCTTCGACCACATCCTCAGTCGACTTCAAAGTGAGCTTCAGAAAAGCCGCGAGACCGGTGCCGAGCTGCACTCGCTAACGACCGCCATGAATGATATTCATGACACCCTTGGCGGTGCTATGGTGAGTCCACCACTTTCGCCTTTGACTTCCCTTTGATGACTTCTCTCACAGCCACCTAATGTGCCCCACTTCCCTTCTAACCTTCCCCCCGTTCGGCCACCGCAGCCACAGCCAGTGCATGAACCCGCCCAACCTGCCGACGGATCTCTTCCGGTCAACCTACTCAACGAACTTCGCGCCCAGCTCCACGACACCCAAGCATCTCTGGCCAATCATGTCAATAAAGTGCGTGCCCTTGAGGACATGTTCGCCGAGCATGAAGCCATCAAGACCGAAGTCTCTACGCTACGTGAGCTCATCGACGAACGGAAACGTGAACTCGAGGTGTCGCGACACACCGCAGGTTCACCTTCTGCTCACCATCATAGCGACCCCCGGGACGGTACTTATCGAGCAGATGAGGACGACAGTGCTAGCATTCACACGATCGTGCCACACAGTTTGGAGAGAGTAGAAGAGGAGGATGAAGATCAGTTGGTCCATGAGGAAGAGGACGATGAAGACCTTCTCCGTCGTCGGGAAGAACTTGGACGTCCGCGGACTCCTGAGCCCACTGGAATGGGCATCGTTGAGGATGATGAAGATTCCCCCGAAACCAAGCGGAGGCATCGACCATCTTCTCCGCCGCAACAATCACACGATGCGTCGGCCGCTATCGACGAACTTGCTGAGCGATTATCGGCACTCAGCGGACGAATAGATATTGCAGTAGAGTTCAACAGCTCTTTGCAGGTTCAACACGCCGCCGCTCAGACAACTATCACTCAGTTGCAAACGAAGATTGCTGAATTGGAGGAACTCGTCCAAACGACCAATACCCAGTTGCAGCAACAAAACACCGCCCAGGAGGCTGCTCATGCAGAGATTCTCAAGGCTGTTCGCGAACCGCGTGACGCCGAGCGAGAATCGTTGACCGCGATGCTCAATGAATGGAAGAAAAACGTCGAAAGCCAATGGAGTGCCGTCCAGGAGGAGTGGTCACAGGAGAGGGAGAGGCTCAGTAAGGTGAAGGATGAATGGGAGAGCCGAGCGAGGACGTTGGAGATGTCGTTGGATGCTAAGATCAACGGAGGTGTTGCAGCGTACATGGCGTTGCATCGCCATGACCGGTTTCCGAATGGAGACATCAAGATCAATGGGGGTGGTGGGCTTGTCACACCGCCTAGTCCCGTCAGTGTTGCTTCGAATTCCGGCCGGACGAGGTCGCGCCGACGTCGGTCCAGCTCCTCTCGTAGCCGTTCGAGATCGAGCTCGCCTATTTCATCCATCGAGATGATAGAAGGTGCAATTAGCGTGCCGCACGACATCGGGTCAAACCCTGGTTCACGACGCGCTTCGGATCAGTATCAACGATCACGCTCCCCTTCGCCGTCGATAGTGGAGAGTGAACCGGAGTCATGTAGTCAAGTGTTGGAACGAAGCGCTCAGTATCCGATTACGCCTGCCCCGTCGGTAAAGGACTCTCCCGAACAACCATTATTGAATCCGCCCTCGCTTGCCCTAGAGCCGAAGACGGATATGCAGTTGCGCACCCCTGGGGCTGTTGGTTATCTCATGGTTTCGCAGCGTTCACTTCTGATGATCTATTTCTTTCAGTCGAACTTCAACTTGACGACTGCCGTAGGGGTACTAGTTGTCGGCATTGCGACAGCAGCGGTACTATGGCGGGTGAACCAGGATTAATCGAAGAAAAAAAAGGCATGGAATCATGGACGGTTTTTTTCAATGGCGTTTTTTGTTATGACCAACACCACAAGTCTTTGGTTTGATTTACTTTATTATTCTTTTTCCTCGTTCACTCTCACTGCTTTTCAAATTATTTGCGATTTGTGAGTAAGCGTATGCAGTCCTTGTTCTTCGCTTTAATGATAGCACGACCATGCCCATTTTTATGTGCGATTGCGCAATCCGCGGCGCTGAGTGTGTACCTTTTTTGACTTGTAAAGGGTTTCTCTCTTCATTCTAACCAAGTTATTATTATGGAGTCGATTTGTAAGTGCGTTTGTAAGCCGAGTTGGAAGCTGTCTCATAGAACTTATAAAAAGCTCCTTGACCCCTTGCATTCAATATTCAGCCTTGGAGCTTTACATTCCTACCTACCTCATCACAAATGACAGTCACCTATGATTTTTCCAACAATGGTACCGAAGGCGGCCAGTCACTCAAGCAGCAGCCCAGCCACGTAGACGGCTTCGGCACCCGTGCGGTGCACGTCGGCTCAGATCCAGACCCCTCCACTGGCGCGGTCGTCCCCTCGATATCGCTCAGCACGACATACAAGCAGGACCAGGTGGGGAACCACAAGGTAATGGTTTGATCGCTGGGTATAGTCACACTTTACCCACATACAACACAGGGTTTCGAGTACTCTCGATCTGGGAATCCCAACCGCCAAGCGCTCGAGAAGACGCTCACTGCGCTTGAAGCTGGGGGCGCAGAAGCGATCGCCTTTGCCTCTGGTTCGGCTATCACAGCCACGCTCGTACAGGCTGTCGGACCGAGCGCGCATATTCTGAGCGTGAATGACGTCTATGGCGGGACTATTCGTTATCTGCAACAGGTCGCGGCGGGTCTGCAGGGCCTCGAAACCACCTTTGTCGACTTTGATGCCGCCACCGACGACGATGTTCTGGCAGCATTGCGGTCAAATACCAAGGTCCGTCTTGCCGCACATATCCGCTTTTGGTCGCGGTCACGCCTGATTTCTTTCTTTCTTTTTGTTGTTGTAGATTATCTGGATAGAAACACCCACCAATCCGACACTGCGTCTCGTGGATATACCCAGGATCGTCTCTCTCGCACGGTCGCATCCTTCTCGGCCACTCGTCGTCATCGACAACACCTTCCTATCACCGTTCTACCAATCACCCCTCCTCCTCGGCGCTGACGTCGTCACACACAGTCTGTCCAAGTACATCAACGGCCACTCGGACGTGATCATGGGCGCCGCGATCCTCCCCGCACACCACGCCCAACTCGCCCAAAAACTCCGTTTCCTCCAGAATGCACACGGCGCGATTCCAAGCCCATACGAGTGCTGGCTGGCACAGCGCGGGGCTAAGACGTTGCATCTCCGGATGAAGGCACACGGCCTGAACGCGCTACGAGTCGCCCAGACGCTCGCCCGCTCGCCGTACGTCGAGGCGGTCATCTATCCCGGGCTGGCATCACACCCAGGACACGCGCTCGCGTACCGACAGCTCTCGCCGCACGCCAAGCCGTTTGTCGATACGTTCCGGAACGAGCACGGTTGGGAGGACGGCTTTCCCTATGGAGGGATGGTGTCCTTCCGGATTCGTGGTGGCGCGTCTGAGGCGAACGCGTTTCTGACATCGACGCGTTTCTTCACGCTCGCGGAGTCGCTGGGCGCGGTGGAGAGTCTGGCGGAGGTGCCTGCGCGGATGACGCATGGGGGCATACCCGAAGCCGATCGTGACGCGCTGGGGATCACTGCCAACCTGATCCGGGTGTCTGTTGGCGTAGAGGACGTGGCGGACTTGGTGAGGGACGTTGAGCAGGCGCTTGAGGCGGCGGTCGGAAGCGTATGAGCGGAGTTACGGACATGATGCGCTCGGAAGCATCGCGCGTCCGAGGATGAAATGGGGTTGGCATTGTACGTGATAGACGGACATCCATGTTTGATACATATATCAGACCATGTATACTTGTTGATTATTGATGAAGCGACGCGCGGGGTGCACGGACATGAGTGTTAATCAAAATCGATGGTGATGGCCACCTCGAAACCGCGCAGTCACACCCCACGCCCTGATGTCTAGTAGCCAATGGATCTGTCGGGACCAAAGTGCTTGCTTATCGCGCTTGTCATGATGAAAACGATGGCACTTGGAGCTTTGTGTTCCAGCCCTGCGCTGTTGTCTTCGGCGAACCGATCAGACACTCCCTCTTTACGACATGCCGTTGAGGCAGTTGGATACGCAATAGATTGACAGCCCAGATGTTGACCGCTCTTTTCATGAAAAACCTCTGTACGAATGCAAGTTGTCTGATCCAGTGGGACTAGCCAGTGTTTGTTCGCGATGCTAGTCATCCGAGAGCTGAGAGAACTCGCCATACATTTGTTCTTTTCAAACTAGATACATAATGGAGTGGACTGTGAAGCAGTGTTGTGAGCTAGAAATTCACAAGTGGTTTGTAACGACTGACCACAATGATGTTTAATCGGTCCTGACCACTAGAGGACGCAAGAATGTCGCATCATGCCTTGGTCCGTAGCGTACACCATAGAAAGAGGAAAGACGAGAGCGATCAAAGTCAAGCACAGTGCCACGGTGACGTTTTGAGCTTGGCTCGTCCGGTACTGGACGCTTCAAGCCACTGGTCAACCCTTTCGAATTTGCCCAAGTGATGTCAGCCTTGTCATTGGTCTGCCAAGCCTTCTTGCCCAAGGCTTTCTGAATCTTGCCAATGAAGAACAAGGAGAATTGCTGTAGAATTGCAGGATACTTGTATAAGTAAGTGAGTACTAACCTGTAGGATACTAGCAGTCACAAAGTATTAAGAGCCAACGGTCTAATGGTGCCAATGGTGCACTAAGCTTATGTAAGCAGAAAGGCGTAGGTAATCAACGATGTCTTCATCAAAATCACATGAATCAATCATTAACCTCTCCTTTCGGTGGGGTTGCTCGTGTCCCGAATGAGTTGAGCGTGTGTCGTTTCATATTTTGGCCGAAACATTGAAGACAGATAAAATCCTGACACAAAGTGCTCGAGCTTGCGCCTCCCTCCGCACTCAAAGCCTTGACACACCGTACTGGTCAATCATCCCGACGATCCTCTGCATAGTATGGTTCAACAGCATACAGGTAACGCAACCTCATCCATTCTAGTACATGAAAGGGCGGTTCGGAGCTCGTGCACCTTGCTTGGTTTCCAGAGTAAACTTGCAGACATGAACTGCTAGGTTCCCAGACAACACTCATCAGTGCTTATTAGCTTTGTATTCTGCAAACCCATTTACTGTGCAATCGGGATGTCTGCTTCCGGCCTCCTTTATATCCTTCGCCGCCATGTGCCCAGTCTTGATTCAGAGTCGCGAACTGTCATGTCCAATATTCACAAGTTGCGTAATCCCAAGCATTTCCTTCTGTCCCTCTTCTCTGATCTCAAGCAAGCAGTCCTATCGTCATTGTCAATGCTAGCCAGCACAGTCGCGATGTGCTCATTATCTTTACTGACTGGGATCTTGTTTATATTCCATTATCAACTACCAAAAGGAGTTTTGAGGCTTCGTTCATCGGTCAAGCTTGCAAAGGTAATGGAGACGACAGGTGATCCCGGTCTTATCTTGCAGGCACTCTGGGCCATGTCATTTCCACTATCGCGGGTGTCCTGAAAAACGATCCACCCGTTGTGACCCCACACGTGGTGGTGCTCTACTGTGGAATTCTCCCTCTTATTGTTGCGTGCTGCCAGTCCGGATGGGAATGGGCAACGAAACCTACATTTTGCCCTGCACGTCGACCGCCCTTGCCCGTGCCGCAGAGTCCAGTTCACCTGATATCCAAGTGGACTGAAGTGTTTCGTCGACGTTGGGCAAGCAATGGTCTCCGGTGTCGGTGACCTCCTTACGTCGCCTATACCGTTCAGCACATCGACAATCTGGCCACCTTGACAGGTTTCCAAGGACCCGGAGCCGGTATCTCCAAGGTGGCCGACGAACACAGCAAACACCGCTAGTGACACCTCGCTTGCCACCGCATTCCCAAACCCAGCACAGCAGTTCGAGGCCGCATTCACGCCCCACGACGATCGGCCGGTCGTTCCATGACTTGTCTAGTGTGACCTCACGCACGCTGAATGCGCAAACCTGCCGCATGGCATACGACTATCGGCGACAGACACGGTCCCGATGAAGTGATTCACTTCGCGTCTGCGATGCAGTTTACCGGTTTTCAAGGCGTGACCGAATCGGCGTGAGCGGTGCAGAGGTAGCAGAGGAGAGGAGTCTTAACCCGGACAACCGTGCTCACCTGTCAGTCAGAAAATCTGTCAAACTACAAAATTGGGTTTAAATTATGACAGAGACCCCATGTACTTGCCCAAAATTCAATTAATAATTAATAAATATATTCTTGTCTGAAGATTAATCCTTGCAACTTGAATCCCTCCCATTCACAATAAGCATTACAGATGTGCTGCTTTGTGAACTTCACACCTTTTTCTAGGTTTCCATCATTCCCACATTCACTAACAAGGGGGTGAGTAAGGATCTGGAGATCCATTAGAAGGCATGAGCTGCCTGACAATAAATCTTAGCAACACCATGTAAGAATGGTTTGGCACAGGGGTAGGATAAAGCTTCTTTGCCCTAGTTAGTAGACACTAAAATAAAAGAGTCATCATACACCACCAAGTACTGTTGATTATATAAACTCGTTGCTGTAGCGCTACCTATGTTTATCTGATATTCATCAAACCAGACTCGCCTTGATAATCATCTGTTCTGTGAGTTCATTATCTGCATCTTGTCAAGTCATTAAGTGAATTATTTTGATGTCTTCTTAAAGTTGGTACTGGGGTCTTGGTCCAAAATTTTGAATTTTGAAACCCAGTTTACACGTGTCAACTCGGTCGAGCAAGACATCCCGACTTGTTTCATCATCGCTTTTTACTGTGGCAGCATGTCTGATCGAGATTGACAGGCGGAGATGTACGCAATCCGCAGTGGTTGTGACCCTGCGTACTCATCTTGGTTCACTGACATGACCAGCCGATTGCGACATGCATTTGCATTCTTTCCAATCCTGCTCCGACCGCTCGTTCAAGGCGCCCAAAAAGCCGTTGCGTTCCTAGGCATCACCTCTCTTTGGCTGCTCTGTGCCCTCTATGTCATTGCGGAGTATACGTTTTCCAAATTCTACCTCGCCATAATCAGGGTGGTCTGGAAACCTGCTTTTCCGCTGAGCTGGCGTCTCTTGTTGATGACCCTCTTTGTCGTACCCGTGGTGGCGTGTATCCGTCTATTGTCGCTCTCGCGCGCGCTTTCTGTGCGCGTCTATCGCTGGTGGTGCTCTAAGTCAAGCACGCGTTTGGGTGAGTTGCGAGGGTATGTTATGTTGGCGCGGAGCGACATGGATGCTTTGGAGGACGATTTTGAGAATTCGCCGCGTGTGCATTCTTTCCCGTCCCGCCCATTCCTGGTGTTTCTCTTCTGGCTGGTAGTACTGTGCGCCAGCCTTCAGGTCCTGCTCAACTTTCGTTCCCCGGGGGACTTACGATACTTGCCGTTGGTCAAGCACGCCAACGCGCATCCAAAGCGGGAGGGCTATGCCAACCGGGGTGCCACAGTCTCTAGCCCTTCTTGCCATTCCACTAATTGGCTTCATAGAAACCGTCTTTTTTGCTGCCATGTTTTCGAATCGTGGAGACTTGATCAAGTATTGGTCTGACAGCCTCGTACAAGCCATCAATTATCTCGGAACGGACAACGTGTTTGTGTCTATACTAGAGAGCGAAAGTAAAGACGATTCACCGGTGTTGCTCCGGCAGCTCGATGATCGGCTGAAGGCGATGAACGTGCGCCGACGCATATTGACGCAAGACACGGTGATTACGAAGCCAAGGGACATGAGTGATGAAGAGCGGATCGTGTACCTGTCTGCGCTTCGGAACCGAGTACTCGAACCGTTGGTGGAGACGGGCGGGTATGACAAGGTAGTATTTTCGAATGATGTGTATGTGGAGCCAGAATCGATCGTGGAGTTACTCAAGACGGCGGATGGGGAATATGACATGGCGTGCGGGTTGGATTTCAGTACCTTTGGGTGAGCATGTCGCTCAGATGCATGGCTGTTTGCGTTGATGGGTGTGGTGTGCAGGCTCTACGATTTGTGGGTCATTCGTGATAAGCGGGGAGGGCTTGTGGGTAGCATGTACGTGGTCTACAGGTTTCGTTTTCGACGGAGACCGTTCAGTGTGACAACCAGATGGCCCTATTTTTTCGACCAAGAAGATTATGCGGCGATGCGCAACGAGACGGCGGTGCCGGTCTTCACATGCTGGAACGGTATCGTCGTATTCGGAGCGGACCCGGTGCTCCCCGTGCACCTGAGATCGAATCGGACGCTGTCGACTGATCCGTTGCCATATGCACTTCCTGCGACGCATCCTGCTGCGCACGACCCTTTGTTGCGTGGACCAAGCCCAGCACTAACGCCTCCAATCCGATTCCGAGCATCTGAACCAGACGAGTGTTTTTCGTCTGAGTCGTTCTTGCTACCATATGACCTCCGACGGGTGTTTCAGCTTCAACGGATCTATGTGAACCCACGTGTGATCGTTGCCTACGCTGGGCCGTACGTTGTCTTGGGTCGTCCGTTGATGTAGATGCTGACTGAGTGTGCATGACAAGGGTGTACCTATACTACAAGTGGCTCTTGCGCCATCCTGTGATGCGGTGGTGGATTGAGGTTGTGTATGACGGGGCGTGGCTGCAGAAGCGGGTGTTAGTCGTCGGCGATACTGAGCGTGTCTGGCGGTTTGATGGTGCTGATTGTCATCCCTGGAAATAGGGAGGCTCATAGTTGGTTTTGCATATGCATTGCATGGTTACTCAATTCATGGCTATCAGGAGGCTCATGTATAGAATTAGATTGATGGGAGCAGTAGTCAAGGACATATAAGGAACTTGATGGGGGAAAAAAGCTGAGGTATGCTTCAATACATGAAATTTCATTCACCTGGGCCAGCAATTCACTTCACTCACCTAGGCTCAGACTTGGAGAAAATGGCCAAATTTAGAAGACCTACAAAAAATGGCTTGGAATGCATGCAGATAGAATTCATCCCAATGATTACCTATGTGGAGAGGGAGAAGCTGGGAGCAAGAGTAGGTACTGTAATCCCAAACACTGTACCAGAGTCACTCAAACCCAAGGTTGGACATACTCACATACCATGCCAAAGCAGTTTCAACATCAGGAATTTTACAAGAATCTTGTTTAGCTAATTTTTAGCTAACTCTGGCTAATTCAACTAAATTTCAGCTAATTTTGACTAATTGTGTGAAATTAGCCAAAATTAGCAAGAATTAGTCAAAATTAGCTCAATAAGCTTGTAAAATTCCTGATGAATGCCTATGCAGACTAGTCAAATAGTCTGGAAAACTCACATGCATAGCCATGAATGGCAGAAAAGCCTTCAATGGCACTTGTTGAAAGTGAAGTGAATCCAGACACAAGGCATGTGAATATAGAAGGGTCAGTAATGGATCAAACAAGGTCACAAGGGTTGGGTTGAAGGGTTGAAGGGGTCAAGAATGGGTTGGCAATAGATGTGAGGGGTCCTAGCATGGAGCCACATGAAAACCCCAGGGACCCAAGGCAGCAGGCCAGCAGTCATTCAACAAAGCTGTTGACAACTGAATGTGACAAGAATGCCACCATGGCCAACAGCACTGAATGTGCTGGGAGAGTGGAAGGTGAAGATGTCAGTAACAAAGAATGTTTGGGCAAGAAAGCTGTGAATCAGTCATCACATGAGGAAGCCACCACAATAGGCGGCCAAGGGAAACAATGGAGTGGGCCACATGAGTGGGAAGCCAGATCATACCTGCAAGGAGAGACAGGGTCAATGGGATGATGAATCAGCTGCTAACACCACGAACCTGAACATGGAATGCGCCGAGCCCACAAGGCTGACAGGCACAACAAACGACCCATAGGAAATACCACTTGAGTTGCTAGAGGTCGAAGATAGAGCCGGAGCGAGGGGGCGGGATGCTGGGGCCACCCTGAGGGGTGCCGCCGGCGAGATACCCATCGTACTGGACAGCTGAGAAGGTGGTGATGATGGAGCCAGCCACACGGATAATATACCCGATGCAGCTGGGAGTGCGGAGGGAAGTGCACGAGCATAAGCAGGTAGAAGGCGGCGAGCTGAGTCGACTGCATAAATCCACAGAGCGCACGGATATCGAGATCACGCCAGGTGTTGGCGATACCGTTGAAGCCGAACGAAGCGAAAGCACCATGCGCGGATGGGCAGACGCAGGTTTTGGTGGAGAGATCGGTGGAAAGCTCAAGAACGCAAATATTGAGGGAGAGTGTGCCCCAGCAAATGGTAGTGTGTCGATCGACGGCGGAAGCTAAAATAATCAATGTACTCCGGATGAAAGTGATGAGGCGCCACAAGTGTCCCCCGCACCACCAGCACCTCCGAATTCAGTAGACGAGAGAGGGAAGCCGAAGGTGTCGAGTATGGCGAGCATGTCGGCGCGCACAACGCAACTACCGGAGTCAATGCGGACACGTCGGAAGTGTTGTGGAACAATGAAGATGCCTTCACCAGGCCGAAGAAGGCACAGCGTCCAAGTAGATGGCCAGGACGCTTAGAGGGCGAACAAAGCCGGCAGGACGAGTCGAGAAGCACCGAGGGCAGCGTAACATACTGTATTGATGCAGAAAGCGTCCAGGAGCAGCCAGGTGGCGGCAGAAACGATCGCGTCGCCAGTATACATCAGGAATTTTACAAGAATCTTATTTTGCTAATTGTTAGCTAATTCTGGCTAATTTAACTAAATTTTGACTAATTTTGACTAATTGTGTGAAATTAGCCAAAATTAGCCAAAATTGGTCGAAATTAGCTCAATAAGATTCTTGTAAAATTCCTGATGTAGGTGCGGAGGCCTACCAGATGATTCAGACTAGCTGAACTCTGAACTATGAGACGCTAGGCATGATTAGGCGCGAGATGGGAGCGACGGAATGGATGGGAAACAAAGCAGGACGGATGGCGCAACGAGTGGCACACGCTGCGAGTCGAGACGACTTGGAACGCGATCGCCAGCTAAAGGCGAAGCGAGTCAGCGCGAGCGGTACGAACAGCCAAATAGCACACGTACATGGGACACAAACACCGCAGACAAAGCATCAGAAGCAGCCCACAGGCTAGCCAGACCCACCACGATGTCGAGGAAAGCTAAGGGGAAATAGTTAGCGGATGTCGAAGGACTCACTGGGGCGAGCGGCCGCGTAAAGGCTGAATCATGCAAGCTATAAATGTTTCATATCGAGTATAAGTGACACTGGGGGGACTACGAAGCAAGCCGCAGAAGCACGACGAGTAGAGGCTATCAGACGCCATAGCTTGAGCGTGACGTGACCCGACCACAGGCCCGAGCTGCGACTTACCATATATGGACACCGCACGGATGTAGAAAAACGCTATATGTGCACCACAAGCATATTCGTCTAAAATGTATTTAGCTACTCATTTTCTTTTGCCTTAGATGCAATACAACCATTTGTAGGGGGAATGTTGGATGTTCGGAATGGTAGGGTAGGTATGTAGGTGGCGCTACAGGTACAGCGCTAACTCCTTGGTATAGTATAAGCAACCCAGGCACCAAACCGTTTACATTTTAACGTTGCCCTGCTACACACCCAAATCTGTCTTGAGTAACCTCACATTTTACCTCTCTACCTGGCAATGCCGATTTGGGGAAGCGGCCGACATCAGTGATTCCATATTTCCTTTTCGTGAAGCACTCTCATTTTGCCCATTTGATCAACTTCTCCAACTCGGCACGAGCAACTTGGTGTGCTAGAAGGCCTTACTGAGGTGATCGTCCTCGTTTGTGATGTACTAGACTAGTTCTTCATCGGTCATCGACCGGCCCAGCCGCCATCTTCGCGCTTTATGTGCACACTCGGTACAGAGTGTTCGGAAATTGCTCGATTGGGCTGTCCTACACGCCTGAGAAACAGTGATTGGTACAAACGACATGGAGTGGCCAAACACCTCAACGAAACACCTCAACGAAGCAACTATTTTCGCACAGAAGGTACTTGTACTTTCGCCCACCAAGTCTGCCCTGTTGTCGCCCACGTGTTGTGTATGAACAATCTCGTCCGATTAGACGCCGGAAAACTCGTCGATGACGGACACAACTTTGAAACAAGCGATTCGAAAATAGGGTAGATTGTCGTGAATAAGAGATTCAGCAAGTAATTTCCTCAGCCAACATAATGTTTGCTCGGTCCCTACCGAGGCCACCGTTGGAAGATATAAAGTATACATATTATCGTGTCATGCTTGAACCCGTATCGTACATCTTGAGTACAGTCAAATTCTAGAAAGCCTGGGCAGTGCTACGGTGGCGTTTTGAACTCGGCTCGTCCGGCGAGGGACCCGCAGGACGCTTCGAGCTTCTGGGCAGCCCTTCCGAGTTCGCCCAGGTGGTGTGGGTATTCTGGAGTTGCTTGTCTTGATTCTGCTGCTGATACTCTGTAAACCCTTTCGGTAGAGCGATCCGCAATGTCGTGTCAGCCTTGTCATCCGTCGGCCAAACCTTCTCTTTCAAGGCTTTCCGAATCTCGTCGACAAAGAACGTGGAGGATTCCAATTTTTCGATGTTTTCATCGTAATCTTCGATTTTCACACGGAGCTTTTGTAGCTCTTTGCTCAACGGAGTTGTCGGTTTCGCTATCTTCTCTCGATCCTCGCACTTCGGCGACCATTTGGCATAGAACGATATAAAAGGTTGACTCATGTCCCGAACGAGTTGAGCAAGGGGCGTTTCGCGCATTGGAAGAAAATCTTCAGACGGATAATCCCCAGATTTCAAACGCTCGAGCTTGTGCCGCCCCCCATACTCAATTTCTTCAATCACATTGTGTTGTTCAAATACCTCGAGATCATCCCGACGATGTTCTGCACGATACGAGGCAACCGCAGGTACGTAGCGTAGCATCATCCATCCTAGGACGTGCAAGAACGACTCCAAGTCATCAGAGAACTCGTGCATCTTGTCTGGTTTTCGAAGTAAATTTGCGGACATGAAGGGCCATGTTCCCTAATAACCTTCATCAGCACTCATCGGTCCATAATCTGCTAATTCATTTACCGTGCGATCAGGACGCCTGCTTCCGGCTTTCCCCACGTCCTTCGCTAACTCCCAATCTATCAACAACCCTCTTCCCTCGTCCGTCAAGATGATGTTCCCTGCACTTATATCACGATGCAGCAACTCGGCTTTCTCGAACGCGTGCGAGTGAGCTGCAGGTTTCGACGTGAATATACAGTTTCATATCAGTCATGATCGTCATACCTATCAATGCATCGTAGACCGCGGTAACCAGTTCTCTTGTGCAGTCGAACTTGAAGAGTGCACGCCCTACAACTCCATGGACCAGCCGGTAGTGTTGGAAAGCTGATACCCTCGGGTTTGTGCAAACCCATTCCGCGCTCTCGAATTTTTGTGTTCTTGTCCTTCCGTCGATAATGTCCCCACCTGCGACGTGTTCCGGGATGTTGGGTGTCTTGTGCTCGTGGAGTATTTTATAGATCTCGTGTTCCGCCTTCACTTCCACAGAAGACGACAAGAATCGCCACGTGTCCTTCATATAAATCACCCGCTCCTCACTCCATGGCCCTTCATTACATGATTTATCCCCTCCGTCGACGTTCTTGCTAGGAATCCAGAACACAGGTTGGCTCCGAGTACACCTGCTCACTAACGAACGGTTTTGGGTTGGAGGCCTTGGACCGTACGCATATCCCTCCAGTCCAGGTATCGTATACTTGAACAAAGGTATCCCGTCATTCTTCATCCCCAGCTTTTCCCTTACTCGTCCATCGTCCTCAGGTAATAATTTCGATGGCTGTACAGACTCGTCGTGTCCTCGTTTACCCTTAGAAAGATGATCGAACCGCCATAGGAACTCCGCCATCAATTCGGGTTCCTTTCGGTAGTCGAATCCAGCCGTCACTGTCGTACCAGCAGGATCCCATCGAAGGAATCGTGCATCGTCGCCTTCGACCAATATCGAAAACGAGAAATGCCGCTATGATGAGCACCTGCATAGTGTGCCAACTGTCCACGAGTATTTATCCCGTGAATGGTGTCTGGAGTGAACAATTCTTCTTCCAGAGATTCTTCCGAGTCCTCGGGATCACGGAATGCGACGCCA